>JAJONR010005245.1:0-33488 GCA_029582245.1 Solanum etuberosum | reverse complement strand
GTTTAAATGTGAAAACATTTACTCTTTGGGAATACATAGTCCCGATATACTCTTTTGAAGAAATGAACTTCAATCTTTACTCTTTACTCAACTCAAAATTCCAGTCTTAAAACAAAGTTAAAACATTTGTAAACGACTTTTGAAAGACTCTAAGAACTCCTCTTGACTTGACTCTTAACTTTCCTTGAATTGAATTATGGATTCAAGGCTCATGATCTCATGTTATGAATGATTTCATGATGTTTAGACGTACCTTATAGTGTAGAAATCAAATAGAAAACATAGGCACGTTTCAAGGGAACTCAAACGGAAAGAAGTGGGAAAGGGTAGAAGACCTAACGTTTCTGGCGCTCTGAGTGGCGCCGGGCGCTAGACCCAAAACTTTAGAAGCTGGGTTGGGGCGCTCTGCCAGACCCAAAACTTTAGAAGCTGGGTTGGGGCGCTCTGAGTGGCACAGCGCCCCAGAGCCCAAAATTCATACACTTGTATGGGGCGCTCTGAGTGGCGCGGCGCCCCACCCCTTTTTCCCAGAATTTTGATGAATTTCCTTGGTCGTTTTTCAACTCTAAACCCTCTAGATTCGATTGGTTCCTTCCCCAAACACTTAAATTCGACTACATAACCAATATATGCAAGAATCTACTCAAAACGACATCTAATTTCATGAATTTAAATCAAGAACTCCTCAACAACTTCAACAATCAAGAACCCAATAGAAACTTCAATAAAATCTATCAAGAACTCAATTTCTATACTTCAAGAACATACTTTCGCTGAATTAAATCATGATTGACGCGTGGGTGAACGAACCCAACGCTATGTGATCTCACATACCTCGTAGGGATCAACCCTTGGCGAAATCCACAAGCTAATCTTCAAGAACGCGACGATTCCTAGCCTCTCTCGCTTTTATACAAACACAAATGTATAAAATGCGTTTGTGTTTGTATAAAGCGAAAGAAAACTGTATATACAAATACGAATACATATATTTTCGTCCTATACACTTATAATTATACAAATACAGATCTTTCCCTGCCCAGTTCTCTTTTGCCTTTCTCTCTTTATACAAACACAGATTATACAAATTACAATGTATAATTTGTGTTGTATAAAGCGCGAGAGAGAGATTTGATATACAAATATTTTAGTTCAATTCAATTGTATACAAATTCAAATTTTATGCAGATATACAAACACATAAAATTGAATTGAGAGGCCGCCAGCGATTTATAGAAACGAGAGGCTGCCAACGATTTATACAAATGACCTGCCAGCGAAATTATACAAATCTGAAGCTTCTGCCAGCGAGTTATACAATCTGAAGTTTGCTATGGAGCGCAATTATATAAAATATAGCTATAACATACAAATATGATTTTAATATTTGATATACGTGAAAGTTGGTCTATAAGAAATCACGTAGTTTAATGGATTCTTACACCATACAACGGGCAAAAGAGGAAAGTAACATAAACACCCCCCTTCCCCCTTACCTACCCAGACACCCGCAGCGGCCCACTTTATCCATCATTGAGTTCGACACCTTCTTCCCCTTCTCTCTGATCATTAGAGGACGATTTTTGATATTTTCTCAGGCATATAGTATACCCAGTTCACAAGCCTGCTCAATACAGTGAAATCAAGAAGCCCCGTTTTGTGGGTTGATTTTAACTTAGAAAATGATCTTTGCTTCTTGATTTTCTTGAACTTTTGTCATTCTTAAATGACAAGTGATCAAAAAACTCAGTTCTTTACTGGGTTTTCACTTCAGGTGCATCCTTATCATTTTCTTCTCTATATGTCTGTGTTTTTGACTACCCAAATGGATTTGCTTATATTGGTCTAGCTCTTGAGATCTTACTGATTTTGGCTACATTTTCCTTTTTTTTTGTTTGGGATTTTCTGGTTGTTTGGCTCTTGGGTTTTGAAGTTTGTGTTTGACAAAGTGTTCTCTGTGTGTGTTTTTCCAGATGTATGTGGAAAGAAATATTAGGGTTTATTACTGTTATTTTGAAGTTTCTATCTGTAGCTTTTGAAAAGCTATTCCTTTTCTCATGAAGGAAGAATGTATAAGTTTAAGATATGAAATGCCTTTTATCCTCCTATCAGTTCATGATCCTACACTGTGATTAGGATAATTTAGACAGTAGGATATCTCAAGAAATTATTGGATGAGGCTATATGTAAATATGAAATTTTTCCGTATCATTATTATCTTTCCAAATATGAGGTAGAAAATTTTAAGGCTTGGGAATGAGTGGATTTGAAGCTCCATTTCTTTTCAGTTTTTTCAAGTGGCAAACTAGGGTGAGACAAGTATGAAAGAGAGGCAATTTAGGACATCTTATTACAATTCTTTCCTTTGATTCTATGGATGAGAGTTGCTTAGGTTATAAGTAGCAAGATCTTGCATTTAATCTGCTAAGGCCCCTTACGGCCTTACCCTAGATTACCTTGCAAGATTATCAGTTGTCTACTCTGCAAATGGTTATTAAGCTTGCATTTCTCTTGATTTATGAGCTGTACCTAGCTATATGTTTATTTAGTGCTTCTCCAACAAGAGATGATGCATTTGGACTGCCTTCTGGATGATACAAAGGATGTTATGCCCCTCTCTGTTGTAGTGCCTCTTTCTTAGAAATGAGATCCAAGCTTATATATGAATTTTCGTTTGCTTTATAAGGCGGTTTTGGATTTTATAGTGTTGCATGATCTATTCTGTGTTAACCCATTGTTGGATCTGGTGTAGGTATTGGCACGTCTTAATACTTATGTGATCAGCTCAATTGGTGTACCATCAGTGTTCCTGTTGCAAGTCCCCATGTTGCCGGAGGGTTAGTGGAGTCATGACTTGTGTAAAGATTGTCAGTCGTCTCAAGGGTAAAGCACTGGGTTCATGAAAGTTTTTATGCTAGACTTTCCTTTATCTGGTAGGAGATTGGGAAACATAAAATTTTGCACTGTGATCTCCACCTCTCACCTAAAATCCACCTGGCTTGCTTTTCTTGGGATTTCTGTTTTATCTCCTAACAAATGGCATCCGTAGGTGTTTTAGTTTTTTATTTTATAAGTTCATGGTTAAACAGACAGCTGTAGAGAAAGTTACTCGGTGGTCTACAACTTGTTAGTCCCTTGTTTTCTGCCTGATGGTACCTTCGTATTTTTTTTCTGGATATGGTAAAGAACCTTGGTTGTTTGGAGGTGGGCCTAGACCATTCCTCCCTTGTCGGCCAGTATATTTTCTGTTACTGCATAGCAAATGACAAAGTTAATTTTCTTTGCCTCGTTGTATCAAAATCACATATTTCATTGTCATGATCTTTTCCCAAGTTTCAAGCTACTTGGTATTAACCTGCATTTACTGCCTGAAATAACCACTTACTAGAAGTAATTGATATTGCTGAACTCTTGTACAGTTATGTGCATGTGGCCTTCTCCATCCAGGCCATAAAATGTGAGTGTTCGCTGAGATGCAGACTTTTCTTATATTGCAGGTTCTTTTTGCCACCTGCTGCTAGTAATTGCTCTCTGGTTGTGTAGCTATCAGAATGTAGTGGCTCTTCCTCTGTTACCTAAACCTGGGCAAATTCCTTCCACATCTGAACTACCTAGCTCACCTAACAGTGCAACTTTTCAGCCAATTGAAATATCACCAACTATGATCCCTCATTATCCTTTTCATGGAGAACCTTTGCCACCAATGTACCCTTCCTTCCCAAAGACATATGACCCTGTCTTGACTGGAAGATGCCCTGTAAATTTTTCCGTCATTTCAAGCATCACAGCGAAAACAGCATCTGATTGTACTCAATCTTTGTCAACAGTAGTAGGGAACGTAATATGCTGCCCACAGTTTAATAGCTTACTCCACATATTCCAGGGATTTTACAGCAACCATTCTGATACTTTAGTTTTACAAAATGCGGTGGCCGATGATTGTTTTAAAGATATCATCAGTATACTAGCCAGCAGAGGAGCAAACAGCTCATTATCTAGCATGTGTTCTGTAAAGTCTTCTAATCTGACTGGTGGGTCTTGCCCCGTGAAGGACATCAGTACTTTTGAGAAAGCTGTAAATACAAGCAAACTGTTAGAATCTTGCAGCACAGTTGATCCTCTGAAAGAGTGCTGCAGACCTTTTTGCCAGCCTGCGATTTCAGAGGCTGCACTTCAGATATCAGGGATAAAAATGACTCTCAGTGATAACAAGAACATAGTTGAAGCACCTAGTGATATTGATACCCTTAATGATTGTAAGGGAGTGGTCTATTCATGGATTGCAAGGAAACTAAGGTTTGAGGATGCCAATACTGCATTTCGGTTGTTGTCTTCCTGCAAAGTCAACAAAGGCAAGTATTTTAGCATAATAAGGAACTTTTTACTAAGAAGTGCTTATGTTTGTTTCAGTTTCATAAAGCACCTTTCTCCCATTGCTTACTCTTCTGTTCTCCTTGCTACATTAAACCTTCACTGTTCTCTTATTTATGTTCTTCAAGACTAGGGTAATGGATTGAGGGTGGAGGTTTTAGCTGAGACTGCAATGAAGGTCAGAAAGGGATTTGAACTCAAATCTTGTGGTCTTTATCCAGAGTACAGAAAACTATTCTTCTTGCTTTTATTTGCCAAATCAAAGTCTTCTGCTGAATTTAGGATGGTGAAGATGGTCAATTTAGAGTTAGTTTGCTTAATTTAGGATGGTGAAGATGGTCAATTTTATAGTTAGTTTGCTTAATTTAGGATGGTGAAGATGGTCAATTTTTGAGTTAGTTTTCACTGTTTTAAAGACAATTCTCAAATGTTGGCCCCATTATATATCATTTGTATTATGTTCGACTCTGGATGTGCTTAATTTCTTATACTAGAAGAGTTTTAAGCCATATTTTGTATGTTTTGAACTTATGATCTTAGGTTCCACCCTTGCCAGTCTCATCATGTGGAAGATTTTTAAGTTGTATTTTATAGTCTTAATTGACAGTATCATAATTATCTAGGTAAAGGTGCTTCTTGGAAAGACTATTTTTTTGTGTCTCAAGAATGAACTGTCAACAATATCTGAGGTCCTCTATTTTGACATCTACAAATGTAGCTCTGATTGAGGTGTCTCTAGATAGAGCCGATCATGGCTTAAAAACCATGGTATGACCTATCTAGTTAGAAGATTTTCTATATTTACCTTGTAAAGGACATTGGGTGAGCAAATCCATCATTAAAGTAAAAATGACCGACCTTGTTCCACCTAATAAATGAAAAGTTAAGGGTGGCTCAAGTAAGATTACTAGATTCTTTCCGTGAGAGTTGAAGGATTCAACTACTTAATTAAAGTAAACCATGTGACTGGTATTAGCCAATCACTTATACTGTGGTTTCGTATGTCGTCATCACATAATCTTGTAAAATCTCTGACTATTATTTGTTCATGTAAAACCATTGGATTTATATTGGTTTCTTTGTGGATTGAAGTTTAGAGGTGCTTATATTCTTTTACAACTAGTTAGATAGTTTCCATCTTTAGGAATCATTATCCTTTTTAAAAGAAAATTGTCTTTGTTAGGACACATACAAGAAACTGGTGTGAGTATCTGACGTGTATGCAGATCCTAGTGTCATCATCATCATCATCACAAATTTTTAGAATTCAGGGATTAGGATGGGTACTAATGTATGTTTAAAAAGTATTAAGTATGATGTATTCAATAGTTGTTTAAAATAACCCAAAAATACCTCATTTTCTTAATCGGCAATGTGATAACTTGATTTCTATTTAATTATGTTAAATGATGAACAATTATTGTGTAATTATGCATCACTTTTTTTAACAATCAAAAAATTATGCATCACTTTTTTTAATTTACTTGTCTTTGCTTACACGTGTTGCGTGTCTACTAGTCTATTTAAAAACAACATAAAATAATATTAAAAAAATGTGCTTGCATTATAAAATAAAAATTAACAAAAAGTTGCAAGTTCGAAAATGATAATCATGTTTAGGGGTTTGCATCCAGTCTAGTGGTTCTTAGAGCTTGTTTGGATTGGCTTAAAAGTTGGTCAAACCTACTTTTAAGTCATTTTTAACTTTTGAGAGTGTGACAAATTTAAAAATAACTTAAAATAAGTTAAGTGACTTAAAAAAAGTTTAAAACCAAAAAGTAGGACTCCCTACTTTTTATTTTTTGACTTAAAAGTCATTTAAGTTTGACTTTAACAAATTACTTTTTAAAAGCTACTTTTTTCAGCCAATCCAAACGGGCTATTACTCTAGTTCGTCTCTTGCTTCGTTGTACAAAAGTATTGTAGGGATAGTGTTTGATTGGAAGGTAAAATCTTTTGTTCAACTTTACATGAGCAGTTGGGTGTGTTCATTGCATGTATATTTCCTGCTAATTATTACAACATTGTGCCTGATTGCTTACAAATTAGGGAAAAGGTACAAGTACCCCCTTAGACTATGACCGAAATCCCAGAGACGCACCTTAACTAAACTAAAGTCCTATTACCCCCGAACCCATTTTTTTTGGTAATTTTGTACACCTTTTTGGCTTACGTGGCATCCAAATATCTACCACTCGCCTCAATTGCGTGGAGTCACGGAGTGTGCCACGTAAGCCAAAAAGTGTACAAAATTACAAAAAAAATGAGTTCAGGGGGTAATAGGACCTTAGTTTAGTTAAGGCGTGTCTCTGAGATTTCGGTCATAGTCTAGGGAGGTACTTATGCCTTATCCCTACAAGTTATTGAAATTCTTTACCCACATTTTTACTCATTTTGCAAGCGCCAAACCTATTCTTGCCTTAGTAATCACATAAGTATTTAGATTCGTCAAATACTAACCGTCTCTATAATTTTTAACTAGGTGATATCTCACCATACTTATAATTTCTTTGTAAAGTTCATTTGCTCGCGACCAATTACATAAATACATCAAATTCCATTTCCTATGTAGTCAAGACAGAGTATAAACAATTTTTTTTAAAACTTAATCTTGTCCTATCTATATATTAGGTGGGTACTAAGATCTGACTTATTAGGGCATCTCCAATCCATAACACCAAATTTTACACTAAAATAGTGTCAACACTACTTTAGTGTAATTCAACTCCAACCCACAACACTAAATTTTACACTAAAAAGGAATATTCTCTTTCTTCAATATTATATTATTATTTTTTATTTCATTTATATTTTCTTATTTTATAATACAAATTCTTTCTTCTATTATATATGTATTTTTTTTTAATTTTTGTGAAGGTAATTTAAAGTAAAATTAACTCAAATTTTATTTTAAAAAAATCATATATTCATAAGTTATTTATATACGCCAACTTTAAGATCTAAAATTAATACTATAGAATACTACATAATAAAATATTAAGTATACAAGGGACTTAATTAAAAACATACAATTTATAAAATGTAAAATTAAAAGTTTTGTATAATGAAAATATTATTAAAATATTGAAAAAGTGATTTAGTGTGTAACACCAAATTTGGTGTGACACTATTCACACACTAAAACAGTGTAAAAAATGGTGGTGGGTTGGAGCCCTACAACACCAAATTTTACACTAAAATAAGTGTTATGAAAATCTTTGGTTGACCAATTAGATGAAAATTGAGTGTCTTGATATATGAATTATGGTTACATTATCAAACATGTAATGTTTCGATACGTTCTTGTGGTTACAATATCAAGCTTTTAGTGTTTCTAGATTTGTTATGAAAACCATTTGACTATATATAATTTTGGAGACAGACCCTAGAATCTAAAGGTTTCAGGTTAAGTAGGACTAAAACATAGTACCTAGAGTGCAAGTTCAGTGACAACTCATGAAGCAAAGGTGGAAGTGAAGATCGATACACAAGTCATACCTAAGAGAGGAAGTTTAAAGTATCTTGGAGCTACAATCCAAGGAACGAGGAGATTGATGATGATGTCGCACATGGTATTTGAGTGGGGTGGGTAAAATGGAGGTTCGTGTCCGAGGTACTGTGTGATAAGAATGTGTTACCAAAACTTAAGGTAAGTTCTATAGATTAGTGGTTTAGACCTGCATTACTGTATGGGGTAGAGTGTTGGCCAGTCAAGAACACACATGTCCAAAATATGATGTAACAAAGATGGATTTATGGGCATACTAGATATGGTAAGAACGAAGTTATACAAGGCAAGGTGAGAGTGACCTCATGACAAACAAGATGAGGGAAGCTAGGTTGAGATGATTTGGGCATGTGAAGAGGTGCTGTAATGCACAAATAGGGAGGTGTGCGAGGTTGTTTAGGGGAGGTAGAGGTAGGCCATAGAAGAATGGGAGGGAGATGGTTAGAAAGACATGATGTATTTTTAGTTTATTGAGGACATGACCTTAGATATGAATGTCGAAGACTAGAGTAGAGGAGTAGTAGGTAGTTGAGTATTGTTGTGCTTTCATGTGGAAGAGGTAGATGATTAGAGTAGAAGGGTAGTAGGTAGTAGAGTGTTGTCATACTTATGTGGGAGAGATAAAGGCTAGTCTTATCTTCTCATTATTTAGCAGTATTAGTTGGTATTCACGTAGTATGTTATTCTTATTTTTAATTACCACCTGCTGCTTCATTTGCTTTGTTTATCCTGTTATTTTCTTTACAATCTTTCTTTGATTACATTTTTATCAAGTTGAGGGTCTGCCGAAAACATCTACACTTCTTTTGTGCCAATGTCGTGTTGAGTCGACAAGGGTCGCCAGTGGATCATAATTTGCACATCCCTCAATAGTTGGTGTGAAGTGAAAGAGAAAATAAAAGAGATTGGGGGTTTAAATAACTATGTTTACAATAACAACAACATATTTAGTGTAATACCACTAAGTGAGGTATGTAGAGGATAGAGAGTACAAAGATTTTACCCCTACCTTGGAAGTAGAAATGCTGTTTTCGATAAATTACTATGCCTACATGTTCTAAAAAGGAAAGAAAATCAATACCTAATTACGAGAAGAGTTAATTAAACCACCTACTATATTGACATATTTTTAGAATATTCATGAGGATTTTAATACTCCCCTTCAAGATGGCGCATATAAATTATATGTACCAAGCTTGTTGCATGTATAACTTGTTCTGTGATCGTCTATGAACTTAATGAATATGTTTGCAAACTGATCATTTGACTGCATGAACTTTGTTATGATGTCTCCTGAGAGTACCTTCTCTCTCTGCTCTGACAATATAACTATCCATCTTTATGTGTTTGGTCCTCTTGTGAAATGGTGGATTCGATGCAATGTAAAGTGCAACCTCATTATCTCACATAAGTTTCATTTTTTGCTCCAAATTTTAACTCTTTAACAGTTGCTTGATCCATATGAGTTCTCACATGTAGCCACTGCCATAGCTTGATATTTGGCCTCTACACTAGATCTAGCAATCACATTTTGTTTTTTCTTTTTCTAAGACCAAATTTCTCCAAACTAGAACACATTATCAGAAGTGGATCGTTTGGCAGAGGGATTCTGCCTAATCTGCATTTGTATATTCAATAATTTTCTCATGTCCTTAATCTTCGCAAAGTAATCCGTTCGAGGGAGCAGATTTTTAATTGCATTCTAATGACTGTCACAAAGAGAATCCAAGAACTGACTTACAACACTAACGGAAGTCAATTTCAGGTCGAGTCATAGTGAGATATCCAAGTTTTCTACCAACCTCCTATATATCTTCCAGGATCAATAGGCTCCCTTGACTTGGTAAGAGCTTAGCATTTTGGATCCATCAAAGTATCAATAAGTCTACAATTTGTCTTCCCAGTCTCAAGTATGTTAAGTGCCATACTTTGTGAATTGAAAATTCTTAATTTGGATTGAGCGACCTCATTGCCCAAGAAGTACCTCAATTGACCAGAAAACTGAAAAAATTGGAAGCATTCATCGGAAAAACAAATTTGGTTACCAAAAAGTGATCGGAATCAGGAGTTATATTGGTAGCCTCGGAAAGACCAGGAAACCCCACTGCAAAAAGAAGCAAGTTGAAAGATGGTCAGAGGAGCTTGCACGCGTCGGCGCATGGAGAAGATGTGCTCACCGGACAGATTGTTTTGACAGTGTGTCAAGTCAACTGCTGGAGTGATCGACTAGGGTTTGCTCGCCGAGGGGTGGAGAACACTAATGGTAGTAGTTTTCACTCAACATTGAAGAAGAAGGGTGTGACACAAAACAACCCTAGAAAGTCGCTGGAGAAATTACGTCAATGGAATTTTCATTTTTTTTATGTGTTGCTGGCGTTAATCAGGCTTTGATATCATGTGAAGCAGAAGAGAAAATAAGAGAGAAAATTGACTTTATTTCCATCAAGATATTGGGGCTTAAATAATCATATTTTACAACAACATACCCACTGAAATTCCACAAGTGGCTTTGGTGAGGGTAGAGTGTACACGGACCTTATCCTTACCTCGTGGAGGTAGAGAGGCTGTTTTGGAGGACCCTCGGCTTGAGTACAACATATAAATAATCATATTTACATTGTTTGAAAAATGTTTTAAAAAGGAAAGGAAATCAATATGTATTACAATAGGAGTAGTAAATTAAGCCACCTACTATATTTATTTACATATATTTTAGAATATTCACAAGGTTTCTAATATTCAGCATCTGCCATTCATAAGTTAGTTTTGTTTTTTGTTCCCCCGGGGTTTTGGTTCAATGATAAGAGTTGGCCTGGTTATTAAGAGGGAGTAATACTTTAGATTTAGACTACTTTTTTCAAAAGAAACTATATGAAAACCCCTATTATTTGCTGCTTCCAAACCTGGTTGACAGGACGTGGCGTGTAATTAGTTTCTTTTTCTGGGCAACCGGATTAATACTTGAGGGCTAAAAATGGTGGATTGGAAATAGAGCCAGCGCAGAGTTCTAGTTCCATGAGCACAACCACGTGGTTTGGCGCTCTTCATGATTTCAAACCCTGCAGTGGTCGAAAAGTTGGTATTTAAGTAAAGAAGGGTATTTGGAGCCCCATTATTATCTGAGTTCCACACCATGAGCCAGTTGGCCTTCAAATATTTCTAGGTTATAAAAAAGTGTCAGTTTTGTTTCCTTGTCTATTCTCTATCTTAAGTTTTAAGCTTTAGTAGATGTATTTGTTGTTTTTCTATTCTAAGTTTGAGCTTTATTTGCTACGATTTGATCCAATTATGCTAGATACACTGAAAAATCCAGTTAGGTTGTTAAGACGTAAAGCGCTAAATGCATCTGAATAGGTGCATCTTTTATTAGTGTATTAAAGTTGTATGTAGTCCATGAATTGGAATTATCCTTGAGATAGAAATTTGAAGCTGTCAACTTTTATGATATTTTCATCTCTTCCCTAGGTAAAGTGAGAAGGATAAACTCAGCAATTTGTTCCTTTATTATGCCCAAGAGCTATACCTTCTAAAGTATGTTTACCGAACTTTAGAGGCTTATTCTTAAGCTGTTGTCTTTTGGATGTAGCTTGTCCCCTGGACTTCAAGCAGCCATCAGAAGTGATCAATGCATGCAGAAATTTAGCTGCTCCCAGTCCTTCATGTTGTAGCTCGTTAAATGCCTACATCACAGGGATACAGAAGCAAATGTTGATCACTAATAGGCAAGCAATTATATGTGCTGCTGTATTTGGTTATATGCTACAGAAGGCTGGAGTCATGACAAATGTTTATGAGCTTTGTGATGTTGACCTGAAGGATTTTAGTCTTCAAGGTGATTATTCATTTTGTGATTTGTCCATTTATCCATGTCTCTTGTTTCTTGGACCTGACATTCGTGTTCCTTTCGCCTGGCTTTTGTTTGCCGTGGTGGAGCAGCGTATGGGCAAGAAGGTACAGATTCTCTTTCAGAGACTGAGCTTGGAAGTTGTAATTATACAGTACTGAGCTATAGTTGAATTTTAACTGTAATCTGTTGTTAATAAGTATTGTCTGGGTATTACCAATTGAAAAAATAATAATTGTTGGCTGGCTGTCCATCAAGCTTAAATCTTGCTTCAGAATTGTATGCAATAACATGCAATTTTAGGTCGAGAAATAGTAGTTTCAAGTACTGGATGCAGGATTTGCCCTTTCATCTTCCTTAATGATATTGAAAATATCTTATGAAATCTCGTGTCTTGTACAGTTTGATAATACTTCCTCTCATGTGCCCAGTACTGCTTTTCGTCTAACATTAGCAAAGACAGTTGACATGCACTACTGATAAATTCTATGAAATGTTTGCTTATTGTTCACATCTATTCTGTTTGGCGGGAGGGGGTGGGGGTGGGGGGGACCAGATTGAATTGTCCTAACAGAATGGATTCTACTCTAATCAGATTAACAAGTTCTTTAAGTGTCTTATTCATGATATCAAAATGTCGTTTTCCTTATCTGAACGGTAGCCATTAAATCAGCAGAGCCATTTCCTTATCTATTCTATGCTTAGTTGTGTACATGCCCCTTAGTATCAGAAGTTCCGATTATGCAATAATTGCATATATGTGGTCATGAGAACTTAAAGGTTCTGTAACTACGCTTATATCTGTGGTTAATGAGAAACAATTTGAAGTTTCTCTGTTGGCTTTAGATTTATACAGAACGGGCATGTTACTACACTAGCATTTTGTTGATGGAAAGTGTTTACCATGACCAAAAAATATTGTGTTCCCATAGTGAGAACGTTTTAGCTATTCTTGGTCTAGTTTATTCTAATTAAGTTGTTCAAATTAATGAAGCAGGGTGCTTGCTTCGAAGCTTACCTGCAGATCTGGTATATGACAATTCAACCGGGTTCAGTTTTACTTGTGACTTAAATGACAATATTGCTGCTCCGTGGCCTTCATCATCGTCGGTCACATCCTTGTCTCTTTGTGCTCCTGGTAACTTACTCACAATTGTCCATCTTTAAATTGATTTTAGGGATTCCATAAAAGTTAGAATAATTCTTTGGTGTCGCTGGCTAAATACTATCTTTTACTGATTTTCATTAATTTGCAGAGATGTCTTTGCCAGCTTTACCAACATCACAGACATTGGGCAGTTCTGGTGAGTATCTTTCAGTTCCTAGCTTGTTTTTATGCTATTCATTGTTGATGCCTTTTTTATTCTACTTCTCTTGCATGCGCGTGTGTAAGGGAGGGCGGGTGGTGGTGGTGGGGTGGGGTGGGGTGTTCTTCCCATTCAACCTCATAAACGTAGTTCTCATTTTGCCTTGGAGAGTGAGTATTAGCCATTGGATACCCTTGTATCCTATCGCGAGGGAGGGAAGGAGGGGTTTGCAGATGGTTTGTAACTATTTCATAATGTTATGGTGCCTCGAAGGTTGACTACAGAGTTTTTTACCTCTTTGTAGGAACCGATCTCTTTATTTTGAGTTGAAATATGATACATGTGTTGTTGCCATGATTGCAGGGTGTCACCTGGATGGAGTTCATTTCCTTTTGTCCACTATTTTGATTTTTGTTTCAACATTGTTGTACTGAATAGAGCCCATAGGAAGGCAGACACTGAATGACCAGATCACATGTATATGTTTGAGTATCCTTATGTATAGCTGCTGGTTTTTGCTTACCGATTCATGCTTCTGCGACTAAACTCTAAACAAAATCTCTCGTATCCCCGAATTCTTCCCCAAGTTTGGCTGTGTTGTCTTTCATCATTTAGGAACTTTCATGTATACTATGAAATCGCGTGGAATATATTGGTAGTTGAATGACTGATGTCAAGAACCATCAAGATATGTAAAGGTGAAAGCTGAAAAACATGAAATGCAGAAGGAAAGTGAGACAACCATTCTGTAGGTGTGTAGATATAGTAGGTGTTGCGATTGCGGAATAGGTTCAACTTTAACCAACAAAGACTGAACCTGCACCATCCTGCACATGGTGATGGGATATGCTATGCCAGGGTTCTCATAGAAATGGAGAAAAAAATTAATCAAGACGGGATTAACAAACAGAGTCTATTAAGATATAAGTGTCAAATAACAGAAATTTAAATTATTCAATAGGAAAGATATCTACTACCTTATAACTTGCTACTCAAGATTGTTGGGATACTTTGTTGTTTACTAGTTACTATTCAAGATGCTAAAACTAATTTAATTTTAATCGGAGTAGTATTATAGATTTCAGAATTGAGACTTTGAGTGTTAATTACCTGTTGGCTTATACTTGTTTCCATCACTCAGACCCAAGACAGATTTTTGTGTTCCATTATTTTTAAACTTAAACACAAAATATACTGAATGCAGTTTAGTACTCTTTTGGTCTATTTTTCTAAAATTAAAAATTCGCCTAATCATTCGTGGAGTTATAAATTTTTATTTTATTAAAAACCTAATAATCAATTTAGTATGTATGATTCAGTCAGTTAAGTTGATTATTAAAAAGCAATTGCACCCCTAGAGAATAGTAGATGAAAGGCTATATAGTCACATAGATTGGGTGTTCGGTAATGCAGACTTGTTTAGGGATTACATTAATATTGTAACGGCCCTTATGGTCGTTTTGAGTATCAAGCGTGTTTATTCTATTTTGATCCTTCCTATAGATTTTGTATGTCATTTGTGACTTATGGAATTGGTTGTGTGATTCTCAGGGTGATCATACTAGTTTCACATAAGATTTTCACTTTGACCCAAGTCAACATTCTAGGATAACAAGGTTGAATTTGAGTAGGTTTGGAGGATGATCTATCACTTAGTTGGACAATTTGCATGGATTGGGGGCACTCGGGAGTAAATCTAATCATTGGTTGGAATTCTAGCTTCTTAAAAAGTTATGTTTGACAATGGTCAATTTTTTATCAAGACAACCTTGAATTGGTGATTTGATGATTCCAACAAGTCCAAAACATGTTTTATGGTCAATCCACATATTTGGGTTGTGTTTGAAAGGTTTGAGGGTTGGTTCCATGAGTTGGGTTGTTTTAACAGATTGTTGGTGCTTCAGGTCTAGTGCAATCACACATTTGACCTTTTGCCCCCACTAGAGAAAGCGCATTGACGGGTTTGGATCTGCTTCCACGGAAATGGCCAGGGCCAGGGCCATGGAGGCCTAATAAGTTGGTATTTTACCAATTTATTTTGCTCTTGGTCATGAGTTATTGGATCATTTTAATGTCATTTAGAAGGATTTTATGCCTTTGTTCTCTTATGTGCAAACATTTCTTGGAAATCAAGATGATGAAGGATTAGAACTAAAAGCAATCTGTTGGAGGATATGCATGAAGCATGTTTGCCACAAGATGGTGCCTGCGTCTTGCATGTGCCAAGCAGAAATGATAGGACTTTACTGCTTATGCATATGCATGCCGCAAGTTGGCACCTACGTCTCGAAGGTGCCAGCACAGAAAGAGTGGAATAAAGACAGGCTGAGGAGTGTCGGGCACCTGCGTGCGGCAAGTCCACACATGCGTCTCGTAAATACATGCTAGTAGGTCGAGATGACTCTGAAGGGAAAAGTCATTCAAATGGGAAGTACATACTTTGGAAGCTTCCAAGGACATTTTAGGCATCTGTTTAAGGATTGAATAAGATTATTCTTCCCCAATTGGGTATTGTACATTATAGAGAATTGAAATAGAGAATAAAGTACACTTTCTAGTACATTTCTAGCTTCTTCTTGAAGAGAACACCATTGTTACTAAAATTCAAGCTTGGAATTGATATTGTTGCTTATGATGAATGCAATCGAGAAATTCACTGTTGGTGTAATTTCTCTTTCTCTCTGTCACGATCCGAGCCTACACCCTGGACGTGGCCGACACTCGAGAACTATTGCTGGTCCCCAAGCGAACCCTCATCCCGGCTGACTATAAGCGGAAGACTAACTCAAGCATAAATAAGCATTAAATTGAAAGAAACGTTTAAAAATAATTTACTGAATCTCAAAACTTCGCTGAATATAGTGAGTATGAAACATAAGTTTTAAATAAAATATCTAAAACTGAAAAACTCTCCAAAACTGTCTATCTATGAAGCCTCTACTATACAAAGATGAGTGTCGGGACAAGACCCATGACTCCTCAAAAGAACTACTACTAACAAATCACAAAACTGGAGTACTCCGAAAGCAAGGAGGTCTCACTCATAAGCAAACGAACGAATGAAGTGATCTCAACAGACTTTTGTTGAGGATCCTACGAACCTGTATCTGCATCATTGAAAGATGCAGGTCGAATGACATCAGTATTGAATGTACGCAGTATGTAATATAACTGAATAACAAATAACCGAAAGAAAGGACTACAATAGATAACCATGTACTCAAGCTGAATGTAAAGAAATAAATGAGTTAAATTATTTAAAACTTTACAAAATACTTTCTCATCTCTGAACTCAACATAATAAGTGATATATAAAAATACACTTCAACTCTATTGGGAGATTCTCTAACCGACAACCATCACTATGAGCTACGTGATGATACAACGTCTCGCACACGCTGCTAGAACTATCTTATACCTTGTCGGGGTATAGAACACCTCAACTAAGTGGATCCACTAAGCTATGCTTAAAAGGAATAAGGAATCATCTAAAAAGTATGACCCTTTACCCATGTTGGCATACATATCGGTGCTCGATACTACTCCCAATAATATATACTCATGCTCATATGCTTAAAAAAACATAACTCTTCCTCTGGTTTGAGATAATTGCTCAAACTACCCTCTTAAAAGAGGTTACTGCTCTTGAAATAACTTTTGAACTCATAACTCATTTAGAAATCTCAGTTTCTCTTTTATCAATGTAAAAATTGATGTCTCGGGGAATAAATAGTCCCCTTATACTCATACTTGAAAACTCTTTCTCAAAAACATTACAAAATCATATTATAATATGATCATTGATGACTCGGGAAGTCAAACTGCATAAACATTGATGGTATATCTAGATACCATACTGCTCAAACATTGATGGCATACTCGATTGTCATACTAATCATGTTTTATAAACTCTATCTCAAAATTCATCTTTACTTCCTCAAAACTTAGTTTAAAACTCAAGTGTTGGCTTTAAAAAGCTTCTCAAATTTTATAACTCAATTCATAGGGTTCATGCGGAATTATGGACATGAACGACTCAAATCAGGGATCTTAATAGCAATATGGAAACTCAGTACTCAGAACTCAAGGACTCAAGAACTCGAAACTCAACAATACTACTCATCTCATGAATACTCAATTCATAGGGTTCATGTTGAAATATAGACATGAACAAATCAACTCAAGAATCTCAATGCATAACATCTAGCAATTCAATAATTAAGAATAGAATTTCAAAAAGAATCAAGAACTCAAAATCAACTTATCTCAAGAATACTCAAATCTAGGGATATAATCCTATATTAATCTTTTACTGATTAGAAATAAGATGTGGGGCGTGAGGACGAACTAGTCCAACACTATGATAGCCTTACATACCTGAAAGAACAAGGTTCTTGAAGAATCTTGAAGAAGAACTTGATTAGAAGCCTTGAAACCCTAGCTTGAAGGAGAACAATCAAGAAAACCTTTCTTGAGCTTCTTGAATTAGTTTCTTGAAATCTCTATGGCCAAGAATTATGATTTTTATTAGTGATTCATAATTATATGGAGGAATTTGAGTTGGAAAGAATGGAATTCATGGAGAAGGACTTACCTTGAAGAAGAATCTTGAAAAAGATTGAAAGAATCTTAAATGGAGTCTTCTACTTTGATTTTTCCTTAGGGTTTTGTCTTAGGGTTTGAGAGAGAAGAGAATGATGGATTAAGAGATAAAAATCTGATTGTTTTGGGTCTTTAATTAGTCAAGAAATTCGTTTAAGATTTTCTTAGAGGTGAAAAAGACAAAAACGACCCTTTTAAATGTTTTTCCGTCGGCTAATTCGTCACTGCACTGTACCAGGTTATTAAAATGATCATAACTTTTTACTAAAAATTGGATTGACGCGAAATTGGTGGCGTTGGAAAGAGGATTCAAATACCTTTAATTTGATAGGTTATGGGTCACGTAACTCTTAATATTCTAAGAGATATGGTCGTTTGAAGTTGACCCAAGTAAACTCTTACCTCAAAACTTAATCGGTAAGGAAACTTTCAACTCAACTTTGTGCTAGGATTTTTTAGTGACCTTAATTGATATCCAAAATCATTCCCATACTAAAGAATTTACCTTTACACATATGGGCAATTTAAGAATCACCCGATATGACCCTACAAGTAAATGAAGAATGATTTGGGTCTTAACTTAGAAATTTTTGGGATGTTACAATATCTCCCCCTTGGGATCATTCGTCCTCGAATGACGGCTGGTCTGAGAATGAAAAAGGGTTACTCTTACTATATTCAAGTCTAACTCAGAATCACAAAGTACTTAACATAAGGTGATCATTCTGATCTAAATCACAAGATTCGGGTTCTATACCTCTGTAGGAAATCTCATCCCAAGAACACTACTCCTTACCACTATATTCAGCTAACCTTGAGCTCATATCATGAAACACCTAATGTATCACGCATTGTCCACATGTTACCAACACCACATTCAAGCCTAGTACTATAACCACTCCATGGATTCCTAATAACTACTCCTTATAAGAATTCCTCATTCTCTTGCCACTTTTACCAACAGAACTTTCATGCATTATTACCAGGAACTGCCTAATTACTCATACCTTATCTCCTTCTCCCTTCACATCTAACTCTTTAAGGAAACAAATAATGCTTACATCAACCTATTCCACATTGACAACTCAAATATACTATCTAGGCACACATGGAAAATCATTTACTTAATTGGAACCTCGTCTGATTATATACAATTTCGAGTACACCTCTTAATGCTCTTGTTACTCTTATGACTTAGCCACACTTCACTGCCCTTATCTAAAAGTTAGGATCTCATACTTGTACCACTCATATTTATTGCAGCTAACATCTCAATTCATCACCTACTGTATGTCAAGTCTACCAGATCAGATCTCAAAACTAACATCATCACCCTCATGTTGCCATTTTTTAAATTACGACGCTCATCTCAAATTCAAGTTTAATGTTTATTACTAATCCCGGATATCAATACAACTTCTCACATACTATACTAACTTATGAATACTAGATAAAATTAAGAAAAACTCGCCCACTAAGATCTCATGACAAGTAGTCAATCTTTACCTCTTAGTCTTCATACTTACAATTTAGCGTCACACTTCCTTTCACAACTTAAGTGCTATTTACCCATTCGCTATACATCATTGCCTAATTAGTTCTGTAACCCTCTGAATATTATGAGCTTTCCCCTAAAAATCATAAGCCTAGTTTAGAGCTATCACCTTATGAATACTCCTGCTCTTCTATTCAGCAATTACACTTGATCGTTACTAACACAATGACACATCATCATAAAACTCCTTTCTAGTTAAAGTATACTTCTAACTCATCCATACTAGTAACTCTTACTCTACCTCCTATTATGAAATCTACACAAACTCATCACTTCTTAGTCTACCCATAAGGGAAAACTCCCCAATAATGAATATCCACACTATGGTATGTTTATAATAATTTCATAATGTTTCAAAAAATAATAATATTTGAATGTCACAATGTATTGGAAAGTTAATAAATTTTATGAGAGTATCATAGGGTAGAAAATGGTAAGAAATTGATTTTATTGCTCAATTTAATGAGATGAATAAAATTTGAATTCATTCTAAATAGGCTCTTGATCTTACATAACAAATAATTAACTTATATTAATTCTTATTTAGAGGTTTATTATTTAATAGTTAATTTTCTAAATAAGGGTAACCACGTAGATACTATGAGAGTCATTTTTAGTTATTTGAAAATCAAAGTATTAGGTTAAAAAGATGACTTTGCCAAATAATAAACAAAAAGAATTTTTAGTTGTGACATTTGCTTCCTCAATAACTTTTCGATAGTTACCAAAAATTTCTGTCTTTCCTTCAAGCATGTAGCAGAGAAGGTATGCTTGATCAAGTTAAAAAATAGAATTTCGGTCATTACTCGGTAAGAAATCTTATTGTGACTAAGAGAGAGTAGGCAACTAATATTTTTCTTAAAAGAAAAGTAAAAAAACATATGAATTAATGTTGAACATGGTGCATATATAGATTTAAATCGATAACTTGGTAATAAATAATTAGTCTTCGTGATTTTATTACTTGTATCAAGCTTTCTACTTTATTTTCATAAAATTAATCGAGAAAATCAAAATTATCAAAATGAGAGCATTAAAATTATTCAATTAGCAAACTAATAATCTTTCTGTATTTAAATTAGTTAGACAAAGACAATAAATTAAATCTTTTTACATCTCTTGACAATAATGAGATCCAATACTTCCATTATTATATGAATTAATGAGTCGGAGAAAATTGAAACAAGAGAAAAAAATAATAATTATTGAACATAGTCAATTTTAAATGAGCGAACATATAATAATTATCATTCCTTTTGGATTTAAATAAACTCTCGTCCATGAATAACTACTGATTATCAGGGTTTGAGCCCAAAATAAATCTAGAAAGAGAAAAAAAGAATCAAAAGATATTAAATGAAGGGGGGGTGGGGGTGGGTTAGAAAAAATAATTGAAAGATAGGCATAAAGAAAAAAATTTCTTTTAATTTTTTATTTCTTACATGAATGTACTTATTTTAAAAAAATCATGCTGATGTTCTTAATATGACTGATTCAAGGAGATTTTAGATTTGAAGTGTACGAGATTTTGATTAGACTTTCCAAGCCTTTTAATTTTTTTTCTTCTTACAATTTCATAATCTAATAGTTAGGAGTCGTTAAATATTTGACCGAGAAATAAGTTTCTATCTTTTCTAAAACATATAGGCCTAAAACTACTGATGAATATAATTAAGGAATCACTTTAAATCATCCTAATATTTAAGTCTCCCCGTGGATAAATTTTCAACAATCTTTTTTATAATTATTTGGAAGGAGGTCTTATGATTTGTTGTATCAAATCGGTAGAAACATCAATTAGGTTAAAGACATATATTTCAAAAATGAGCTTGTGGTTTACTTTTATTTTGTATGTTGTATCAATAATAAGAGGTACATTCAAAATTTTACCTAAATATCAATCCTAATAATGAAAAATATTTTGTTCGGATAAATCTGCAACGTGAAAAATAATTAGACTCTGTTAATTTTCTTTTCATTTGTATTTACCTAAATTAGTGTGTTAGATATTATTGAATTTGTTAGTTAAATTTGCAAGTACTACTACTGTTAAATGATTTTTTATGAACCTGCCTCCTTTGTTCTAATACTAATATTTGACTTGATTTTGGAAGATGTGTGAAAATTAATTATGAAATAGTTATGGCACCATTGGTTGTGGAGATTGACTAATTTTTAATTTGTAATTCATTTTATTTAATAGTAAAATATGTAATTAAAATATCTTAATCTTTATTAGTCTTTTAGGTAAGTGATAAATTTACTGAACACGAGATCATTTTTTTTGTTTGATTGACTTTAAATATATAACTAATGTAGCTACGAATTAAAATTATGTAAGAAAAATAATAATTTATTTTATTAAAGAGCATTGTAGTATAACTAGAATTTTCACAGACAAAACTATGATGTTTCTCCTAGCTTGGCTTCTAAATCAATAATCTTGTAATATGCATTCTCCTTAGAAATTTTCATGGTCAAGACTACTTTTAAGCTTCCATTGTCTTCAAAATTTTAATTAAGTTTAACCACTTTTGACACTGCAGAAGAAAAAGGCTGGATAAAGTTAATGATTAATTTACTAGAACATTTCATGAATTCATACTTGGTAAAATTAAAATTAACCTCTGCCGTCAATTGGTCACAGTCTGCAAGAAACTTTTTGTGAAGTTCATGACGTTCTTCGATAATAGCAGAGCTAGTTATTCTCTCCATCAATTCACTCTGCCAATCATATTCTAAGAAGATCCCTTTCCTTTTAAAGTCCACTGCTTTTCCTGCTTTCTTGATCTCGCTGAAAATCGAAAGTAGCAAAAAATGTCAAGGTGGTTATAAAAAAAAGATAAAAAAGAAGAAATAAAAAGGACATCGAATAGAAACTCACTTGATAAGCTCTAGTTTTGGAGAATTCATTTAGTAAATGATATTTTGAGAAATTTATGAATAAAGAGAGTAATTGATGTACAAATAAAATGAATGAGCTTCCTATTTATAGATAGTTGTCTGTTTGCGCAAGCTTACCCAACTGTAAGTTTATCCAATTGTAAGATTATCCAACTACATTCTTATCCAATTGCAAGCATATCTATGAAATTATGTAATGAATACCCACACTATGGTATGTTTATAATAATTTCACAATGTTTTATAAAAAAATAATATTTGAATGTCACAATGTATTGGAAAGTTAATAAATTTTATGAGATTATCATAGGGTAGAAAATGGTAAGAAATTGATTTTGTTGCTCAATTTAATGAGATGAATAGAATTTAAATTCATTCTAAATAGGCTCTTGATCTTTCATAACAAATAATTAAATTATATTAATTCTTATTTAGAGGTTTATTATTTAATAGTTAATTTTCTAAATAAGGGTAACTACGTAGATACTGTGAGAGTCATTTTTAGTTATTTGAAAATCAAAGTATTAGGTTAAAAAGATGACTTTGCCAAATAATAAACAAAAATAATTTTTGATTGAGACATTTGCTTCCTCAATAACTTTTCGATAGTTACCAAAAATTTCTGTCTTTCCTTCAAGCATGTAACAGAGAAGGTATGCTTGATTAAGTTAAAGAATCGGATTTCGAACATTACTCGGTCAAAAATCTTATTGTGACTAAGAGAGTGTATGCAACTAATATTTTTTGTAAAAGAAAGGTAAAAAAATATTTGAATTAATGTTGAACATGATGCATATATAGATTTAAATCGATAACTTGGTAATAAATAATTATTCGTGGTTTTCTTACTTGTATCAAGCTTTCTACTTTATTTTCATAAAATTAACCGAGAAAATTAAAATTATCAAAATGATAGCATTAAAATTCTTTAGTTAGCAAACTAATAATCTTTATGTATCTAAACTAGTTAGACAAAGATAATAAATTAAATATTTTTACATCTCTTGACAATAATGAGATCCAACACGTCCATTATTATATGAATTAATGAGTCGGAGAAAACTGAAACAAGAGAAAAAAGAAATAATTATTGAACATAGTCAATTTGAAATGAGCGAACATATAATAATTATCATTCCTTTTGGATTTAAATGAACTCTTGTCCATGAATTACTACTGATTATCAGGGTTTGAGCCCAAAATAAATCTAGAAAGGCAAAAAAAAATTCAAAAGATAGTAAATAGAGGGAGGATGGGTTAGAAAAATAATTGAAAGATAGGCATAAAGAAAAAAATTTCTTTTAATTTTTTAGTTCTTACATGAATGTACTTATTTTAAAATATCATGATGATGTTCTTAATATGACTGATTCAGGCAGACTGTAATTTTAAAGTGTACGAGATTTTTTATTAGACTTTCTAAGTCTTTTCATTTTTTTCTTACAATTTCATAATTTAATAGTTAGGAGTCGTTAAATATTTGACCGAGAATTAAATTTCTATCGTTTCTAAAACATAAAGGCCTAAAACTACTCATGAATATAATTAAGGAATCACTTTAAATCATCCTAATATTTAAGCCTCCACGTGGATAAATTTTCAACTATCTTTTTTAGGACGTTATTTTTTTTAATTATTTGGAAGGAGGTCTAATGATTTGTTGTATCAAATCGGTGGAAACATCAATTAGGTTAAAGATATATATTTCAAACATGAGCTTGTGGTTTACTTTTCTTTTGTATGTTGTATCAATAATAAGAGGTACATTCAAAATTTTACCTAAATATCAATCCTAATAATGGAAAATATTTTGTTCGGATAAATCTGCAGAGTCAAAAAATAATTAGACTCTGCTAATTTTCTTTTCATTTGTATTTACAAAAAATTGTGTGTTAGATATTATTGAATTTGTTAGTTAAATCTGCAAGTACTGTTACCGTTAAATGATATTTAATGAACCTGCCTCCTTTGTTCTAGTACTAATATGGGACTTGATTTTGAAAGATGCGTAAAAATTAATTATAAAATAGTTATGGCACCATTGGCTGCGAGGATTGACTAATTTTTAATTCGTAATTCATTTGATTTAATAGTAAAATATGTAATTAAAATATCTTAATCTTTATTAGTCTTTTAGGTAAGTGATAAATTTACTGAACACGAGATCATTTTCTTTGTTTGATTGACTTTAATATATAACTAATCTAGCTACGTATTAAAATTATGTAAAAAAAGCAATAATTTATTTCAATAAAGAGCATTGTAGTACAACTAGAATTTTCATAGACAAAACTATGATGTTTCTCCTAGCTTGGCTACTAAATCAATAATCTTGTAATATGCAATCTCCTTAGAAATTTTCATGGCCAAGACTACTTTTAAGCTTTCATTGTCTTTAAAATATCGATTAAGTTTAACCATTTTTTATACTGCAAAAGAAAAGGGCTGGATAAAGTTAATAATCAATTTACTAGAACATTTCATGAATTCATACTTGGTAAAATTAAAATTAACCTCTGCCGTCAATTGGTCACAGTCTGCAAGAAACTTTTTGTGAAGTTCATGACGTTCTTCGATAATAGCAGAGCTAGTTATTCTCTCCATCAATTCACTCTGCAAATCATATTCTAAGAAGATCCTTTTCCTTTTAAAGTCCACTGCTTTTCCTGCTTTCTTGATCTCGCTGAAAATCGAAAGTAGCAAAAAATGTCAAGGTGGTTATAAAAAAAAGAAAAAAAAAGAAATAAAAAGGACATCGAATAGAAACTCACTTGATAAGCTCTAGTTTTGGAGAATTCATTTAGTAAATGATATTTTGAGAAATTTATGAATAAAGAGAGTAATTGATGTACAAATAAAATGAATGAGCTTCCTATTTATAGATAGTTGTCTGTTTGCGCAAGCTTACCCAACTGTAAGTTTATCCAATTGTAAGATTATCCAACTACATTCTTATCCAATTGCAATCATATCTAAGAAATTATGTAATGAATATCCACACTATGGTATGTTTATAATAATTTCATAATGTTTTATAAAAAAATAATATTTGAATGTCACAATGTATTGAAAAGTTAATACATTTGATGAGATTATCATAGGGTAGAAAATGGTAAGAAATTGATTTTATTGCTCAATTTAATGAGATGAATAGAATTATAATTCATTCTAAATATGCTCTTGATCTTACATAACAAACAATTAAATTATATTAATTCTTATTTATAGGTTTATTATTTAATTGTTAATTTTCTTAATAAGGGTAACCACATAGATACTATGAGAGTCATTTTTAGTTATTTGAAAATCAAAATATTAGGTTAAAAAGATGACTTTGCCAAATAATAAACAAAAAGAATTTTTGGTTGTGACATTTGCTTCCTCAATAACTTTTCGATAGTCACCAAATTTTTTTGTCTGTCCTTCAAGCATGTAGCAGAGAAGGTATGCTTGATCAAGTTAAAGAATAGGGTTTCGGACATTACTCGGTTAGAAATCTTATTGTGACTAAGTGAGAGTATGCAACTAATATTTTTCTTAAAAGAAAGGTTAAAAAATATTTGAATTAATGTTGAACATGGTGCATATATAGATTAAATCGATAACTTGGTAATAAATAATTAGTCTTCGTGGTTTTCTTACTTGTATCAAGCTTTCTACTTTATTTTCATAAAATTAATCGAGAAAATCAAAATTATCAAAACGAGAGCATTAAAATTCTTCAATTAGCAAATTAATAATCTTTATGTCTAAACTAGTAAGACAAAGACAATAAATTAAATCTTTTTACATCTCTTGACAATAATGAGATCCAATACTTCCATTATTATATGAATTAATGAGTCGGAGAAAACTGAAACAAGAGAAAAAAGAAATAATTACTGAACATAGTCAATTTTAAATGAGCGAACATATAATAATTATCATTCCTTTCTGATTTAATTGAACTCTCGTCCATGAATAACTAATGATTATCAGGGTTTGAGCCCAAAATAAATCAAGAAAGGGAAAAAAAGAATCAAAAGATAGTAAATGGAAGGGGGGGGGGGGGGGTTGGGTTAGAAAAAATAATTAAAAGATAGGCATTAAGAAAAAAAATTCTTTTAATTTTTTATTTCTTACATGAATGTACTTATTTTAAAAAATCAAGATGATGTTCTTAATATGACTGATTCAAGTACATTTTAATTTTGAAGTGTACGAGATTTTGATTACACTTTCCAAATCTTTTTATTTTTTTTCTTACAATTTCATAATCTAATAGTTAGGAGTCGTTAAATATTTGACCGAGAATTAAGGTTCTATCTTTTCTAAAACATATAGGGCTAAAACTACTCATGAATATAATTAAGGAATCACTTTAAATCAACCTATTATTTAAATCTTCCCGTGGATAAATTTTAAACTATCTTTTTTAGGACGTTATTTTTTTTCATTATTTGGAAGGAGGTCTAATGATTTGTTGTATCAAATCGGTGGAAACTTCAATTAGGTTAAAGACATATATTCAAAAATGAGCTTGTGGTTTACTTGTCACGCCCTGAGCCTACACCATGGGCGTGACTGACACTCGAGAACCATTGCTGACCCCAAGCGAACCCTTGGCCTTGCTAAACTCTTAGCGGAAAACTTAACGCATTAATACAAGGATTCAATGCATCTTTAATCAACTGTTTAGAAGATAACTTAGAACGTTTAAAGATAAACATTCAACTTAGCCAAAATGGCAACTCAAGTCTTAACATAAGCCAATAACAAGATAAAGACAAATGAACTAACTAACTGTCTATGAATCCTCTAAAACTATGAGGGATGTCGGGACAAGACCCCGATCATCCTAACAACTGAAAACTATTAAAGCAATGTAAATGAGATCCTTTGAAATGCAAGGAGGCTCACCACAAGACTCTGAATGCTCAACTGGATCAACGGAGTGCTGGATGCTGATCCTGGTTACCTGTATCTGCATCATAACAATGATGCAGGCCAAAAGACATCAGTACATTGAATGTATGAGCATGCGAGGGGAATTCTAAAACAAGACATAAGATTGAAAGGAACTGAAAGAACATACCTGGGCTCAACTCAACTCAACTAACTCATTTCAATATAAAGCAATAATATAAATGCAATATAAAGAAAAACTTTTAAAACATGGATAACAACTCTGTGTATTTAGAAATACAAAAGTAACTCTGTATGTATGCAAAGATACAATATGAACTCTGTGTGTATATAAAAATACAATTAACTCTGTGTATATAAGAATACAAAAATACTTTTGCGGGAGTTTTTCTAACCAAAAACCATCACTTAAGAGCTATGTGATGATACAACGTTTTGCCTCACGTTGCCAGCGTCGTCCTATACCTTGCCAGGGGTATAGAACTTAACTACTAAGTGTATCCACTAGTCTATGCTAAAAAGCACTAAGGAATCATCTAAAAAGTATGACCCTTTTCAACCCATGATGGCTACATGATTTATGGGGGCTGTGAGTTGTCTGAACTCTCCCCCATATCGGTGCTCAATACTACTCTCAAAATATACTAGCACATTTGTTTAAAAACGTAACTTCTTTTTGTGGTTTGAGATAATTGCTCAAAAACTAGCCCAAAGGCTCTCTAGGAAATCAAAGTTTCCTCTCTTTCGACATTCTGGAGCTAACACACTAATGGAATTCTTATTTGAGCACGTTTACCAAGAATGATGAACAAAGTCAAATCTTTGCTTAAGCTTCAAAGTTAAAATGCCTAACGGCATAAACTCAAGCCATAAGTCTCGAAGCCTCAACCAACCATGCCCCTAGCCCAAAATGGTCCTTCCGAAGCTAGTGAAACCATCGAAATTGCGTTATGAGGTTGTCTTCTTAAACTTTTGATCGGAGTCAACCGTTCAAGTTTCAAAGACTCCAAAATAAGAAAACTTGCATAAACTCAAATGAATGACCCAGCGTCCGACCTAGCAAGTCATAAATGACTAGGGGTGGCTGCAGGAAAGCTCTTACCACTGAAAAGATCTAAAAATGAAGAAAATAACCTGAAGAGTCATTACTTTTTCTCTTCGTATTCTCTTGATATATGTCATTTTTTGTTAGGTGTAATCTAGCGGTCAGTAAAATTGATCAAAGTATAGATAATTTTAAAAATTTAAATAAATATTTAATTTTTTTCATTTGCTTAACATAACCAATTCTGAATCTTGATATTTTTATAGTCACTTATGATATTCAATTATATTGATACATCCTAGATTGATGCAGAAATCAAAGATGGGAGATCACAATGACATGTGTGAGAAAAAAAATGAGAATGAGCTTGCATCTGGAGATGAACTAAATTCCCAATGTGGTAAATCACCAAAAAAGATGAAACATAGTGCCAAACAAATTCAAGAGCTTGAAGTGTGTGTATCGTTTCAATTGTTTTTGAATACTTGGTAATTTGTTTATATTAATTACATTTTTTCTTCATTTGCTTGTTTCTTTGGTATCAGTGCTTTCAAAGAGGATCGATATCCTAATGAAACAACAAGACTAGAACTCGCAACAAAATTGTCCATGGATAGCAAACAAGTGAATTATTGGTTCCAAAATAAAAAAACTTTTCTAGAATAATATATTCTATCCATATTTAAAATAACAGATTATAATCAAATCTGCCAGCTTATTTGTAGCAAATTACAATCAAATCTGCTAGCTCATTGATGGAGCAGATTGTGACTAAATCTGCCAACTCATTCGACAAAATATACATAAATTTCCTTCTTTTCTTAAAGAGTTATTGACTTGGTCGTGTTATGTTGTAATATAGTCGACCTAATATGTGCTTGGAAGTATATTATCATATATTTTATAAAAAACCAACAAACACCAAATAAAACAAAAAACCCGACAAAAACCAAAACAATGAAAACCCAACTTAATTGGTCTGGTTTGTTTTGGTTCGATTCCAACATTTGAAAAACTGAGTTACTTGGTTTGGTGTCCTTGTAGTGAAAAAACGATCCAAACCGAACCGTGAACACCCCTATGGATAATCATGGACATATAATTTCAGAAGTGCTGATGCTATGTAGTTGTATGAATTAAATATATGTTAGATTATGGTGATTTCTTCAAGAATATTTGTTATTTTTCGTATTTCTGTTCTTTCAAGCCAACAATGTCCTCACACTGATTGTGAATGTTTGTTCTTTGAATTGACATGGCTATTTCATTCTTTGAATAACTTACCTAATGGTGTTCCTTGCAATGTTGTTAATAATTGCAGCTGGAGGGAAAGGCTACTGCTCGAGCTATTCATTTGGCTAGCTTTGTGAACACTCCATTGTATGTTGTTCATGTCATGATTATTGATGCGATGGAAGAAATTGCCAGAGCTCGGAAGTCAGGTTTGGCATAAAGTGTTTGAATAGTATATTTGATGGAAATTTGGATTAGTGGCTTTGTAATGCTTACTTTATGGTGAATATGCAATGATTAATTGTCCCCTCAAAGGAAATAATAACAAAATATAACATGTCAATCTTTACATGATCAATGTTAGTGACTCTATGAGAAACAGAAGTATGACAATTTCTATAAACTCTCTTTGCAACAATAGAATCACCAACAGGAGTAGAGATATGAAAGGGATTAGAAAGGATTTCGGCACCAACATCAAATCTCATGGTCACATAAGGAGTAAGAAATGATTATGTAGCACCCGAATCAATTAAAGCATACACATCAAAATGAAAAACTTTTAACATACCGGTCACAACATCCAGAACCCTCATGATCCTGTCGAGTCTGAAGAGCATAAAATCTATTCTGACGAGGAGCACTCAAACCAGAAACACTAGGATGAGCTTGCCTACCATACTTACCCTTGCTAGCTTGAAAAGGACAATCCTTCACTTTGTGACCACTCTTCCCACAATAAAAGCAACCATCCATACCGGCTAAATATTTTTCCGAGTGACTCTTATAACACCTTTGGCAACTGGGAGTAAAAGATCCATTTCCACCACTTTCCTGAGGCTTAGGGTTAGACATTCCATCTTTGTTGTACTTAAAGGTCAGAGCATTTGAAAAATCTTGACCGGATAACTTTTGTAAGAATTACGGACACACTTGTACACCAGACCTAGAATGATAAAAGTTTTGTGGAAGAATTTACTCTTTACTGAAAACTAGCTCAAAGACTCTGTTGGAAATCGGTGTTTCCTTTCTTATTTAACCATGAAAACATTTACTCTTTGGGAATACATAGTCCCCATATACTCTTTTGAAGAAATGAACTTAATTCTTTACTCTTTACTCAACTCAAAACTCAAGTCCTAAAACAAAGTTAAAACATTTATAAAAGACTTTTGGAAGACTCTATGAACTTCTCTTGACTTGACTCTTAACTTTCCTTGAATTGAATTATGGATTCAAGGCTCATGATCTCATTTTATGGATGATTTCATGTTGTTTAGACGTACCTTAGAGTGTAGAAATCAACTAGAAAATATAGGTACGATTCAAGGGAACTCATACGGAAAGAAGTGGGAAAGGGTAGAAGACCTGGCGTCCCGGGCGCTCTGAGTAGCGCGAGGCACCAGAGGCAAAACTACAGAACTGGGGATGGGGCACACTGGCTAGCGCGGCACCCCAGAACCCAAACTACCAAACACTTTGTGGGGCGCTCTGAGTGGCGCGGGCGCCCCACCCCTTTTTCCCAGAATTTTGACGAATTCTCTTGGTCGTTTTTCAACTCTAAACCCTCTAGATTCAATTGGTTCTTTCCCCAAACACTTAGATTCGAATACATAATCAAAATATGCAAGAATCCACTAAAAATGACATCTAATTTCATGAATTTAACTCAAGAACTTCAACAATCAAGAACCCAATAGAACTTCAACAAAATCCATCAAGAACTCAATTTCTATACTTTCAAGAACATAAATTCGCTGAAATAAATCATGATTGATGCGTGGGTGAACGAACCCAACGCTATGTGATCTCACATACCTCGTAGGGATCAACCCTTGGCGAAATCCACAAGCCTAGCTTCAAGAACTTGACGATTCCTTGCTTATTCTCCTCTCTTCTCCTTTTCTTTTCTCTTCTCTCAAAACCCTAACTTATTTTGATGAACCGTAAACTGAACCAAATCAGTTTAGACCCCAACTTAATTACCAAACACGTATTTAATTAATTGGGTAGTGAAAAGACCATAATACCCTTCAAAAATCTGATTTTGACTTTCCTTATCTAGACAACCCAACTTCAAATGGGCATATCTCCCTCATACGAACTCGAAATTGAGAAAAACCGGTGGCGTTGCAAACATAATTCAACGATCTTTCTTACGGTATCTTGTAGCCCTCCTAACTCAGAATGAGTTAGGAGTTATGGTCGTTTGAAGTTGACCCAAAACTTATGCTTATCTTAACTTTGTCAAACTTTCCAAATTTGATTATTTCCAAAAACGGTTTCCTTCTAATTCTAGTTCTTTCTAGTTCTTTCGAATAGCGGGGTGTTACAATATCTCCCCCTTGGGAACATTCGTCCTTGAATGAGACTACTGTTAGAAGGCTAAGGGTGTAACATCTAATATGTAGCTCAAACACCCAACTAGATACATGCTGCCTGCGAGACCTTGGTAAACCTGTGATGAAATCCATATCGATCATCTCCCACTTCCATTCTGGAAGTTCTATATTTTGAGCCATTCCACCGGGACTCTGGTGCTCTACTTTAACTTGTTGACAATTCGGGCATTTAGCAACGAACTCAGCAATACCTTTCTTCATACTATTCCACCAATATACTTCTCTTAGGTCACGATACATCTTTGTGGAACCCGGATGGATAGAATATCTGGAGCTATGATCTTCCTCCATAATCCTTTCTTGAAGTTCATCCACCCTTGGTACACACAATCTACCTTGATACCTCAATACACCATCTTCCCCTTGTTCAAAAGCCATTACTTTTTGCTTATGAACATTTGCCTTCAATTCAAGCAAAATATGGTCTTGGTCTTGTTTCTCCTTAACTCAGACAGTAATGATGATTCAACCCCATTCATCACCACTACTCCTCCTTCTGTTGAATCCATTAGTCGAACTCCTAATCGTGCAAGCCTATGTACATCTTTTGCTAACTCTTTCTTCTCTTCCTCAAAATGGGCGGTACTACCCATAGAAAATCTACTCAAGGCATCAGCAACAATATTAGCCTTACCTGGGTGATAAAGAATACTCATGTCATAATTCTTGAGTAATTCTAACCACCTTCCCTATCTGAGATTAAGCTCTTTCTGACTAAACACATACTGAAGACTCTTATGGTCGGTGAACACATCCACATGAACACCATAAAGATAGTGACGCCATATTTTCAAAGCAAATACTACGGCAGCCAACTCTAGATCATGGGTTTGGTAGTTCTTCTCGTGAACCTTAAGCTGTCTGGAGGCATAAGCTATAACTTTGCCATTCTGCATTAACACACAACCCAAACCAACTCTAGACGCATCACAATATACAACAAAGAATTGTGTACCCTCTGGTAAGGTCAATACTGGGGCAGTAGTCAACCTCTTTTTCAATTCCTGAAAGCTTTTCTCAAAAGCTTCAGACCATTGAAACTTCACTGTTTTCTGAGTCAACTTAGTCAAAGGAGATGAAATAGATGAAAATCCCTCGATGAACTTTCTATAATATCCAGCCAACCCCAAGAAACTCCTAATATCAGTTGGAGATGTGGGTCTAGGCCAATTCTGCACTGCCTCTATTTTATGAGTATCAACTCTAATTCCATCACCAAAAATAATGTAGACTAGGAAAGCCACATACTCAAGCCAGAACTCACACTTAGAGAACTTAGCATACAACTCTCTATCCTTTAGAGTTTGGAGAACTACTCTGAGATGACTAGCATGATCTTCCTCATTCCTTGAATAGATTAGTATGTCATCAATGAACACGATAACAAACATATCTAAATAAGGCTTGAATACTCTATTCATAAGGTCCATGAACGTTGTAGGTGCATTAGTTAAACCGAACGACATGACCAGAAACTCATAATGACCATAACGGGTCCTAAATGATGTCTTTGAAATATCACATTCCCTTACTTTCAACTGATGGTAGCCTGATCTGAGGTCTATCTTAGAAAAACAAGTGGCACCCTGAAGTTGATCGAAAAGATCATCAATTCTCGGAAGAGGATACTTATTCTTGATAGTAACCTTATTCAACTGACGGTAATCTATACACATTCTAAAAGAACCATCTTTCTTTCTCACAAATAAGACCAGAGCGCCCCAAGGTGAGACACTTGGTCGAATGAAACCTTTCTCTAGGAGATCTTTCAACTGCTCTTTTAACTCCTTCAACTCTGCTGGTGCCATTCTA
>JAJONR010005244.1:0-78155 GCA_029582245.1 Solanum etuberosum | reverse complement strand
TATCAAATAATTTTGTTTATCATAATTTAGAATAAACGGTACTTGTAAAAAAAGATATAGAATTTTGTTGATATTTCAGTAATTCTGATGTTTCTGTGATTGTTGACATGCTAATAATAGCATTAACTTTTAGCACCATCTGCTGCATTATTATTAGTTTACAAATTAAATCGTACGTCAGTTTTTTCCTACTTATGTGCGGCATGTAAGCCTATAATATTTTATTTATATTAAAATTTGATTAAATTTGAAATTCACATATAAGCCAATAATATCGTCAAGGGAATTACTTATTTTGAAATATATAAATTTTCATTATAATATTATCAATCATACGTTACATAAAATTATATAGACTATGGACAACCAAATGATTTACATATAACTTATGTAAATACCCTCTCGGATCCATAATAAGTGATTTTGAAGTTTTTAACACACCCATTATGAAAATTACTTAATAATATTAATTAAGAGGGGTAATGACTACCTTAATTTACTCATAGAAAATCATTAAAAAAAAAAAACTTTTTAGGAATTTGTTAATATCATTTATTAGTAGACCCCGCAAATTTTAAAAAAGAAATATACTAATGACTTTCTTATTTTTTACACTTCCATTAGTTTGAGATTATCTAGATTTCTAAAAAGGGTAACCTCAAATTATGTGTCATTCTAGTAGTACAAGACAAAATTAATTATTTTTTCTATTTTATCTTTAGATGAAATTGTTCTTGAAGACAATAATCCCCTCAAATAGAGAAAATATTTAATGAAGAAAGATTATATCTTAATACATAAATGAGGATAAAATAATATTGAGAAAGGAAAAATTCATATTAATGAATATTATCTCTAGGGACATATAAAATATAATATAACAGATAATTTGAGACAACAAAAGTAATTATCACTATATATATATATATATATATATTATTATTATTATTATCAAATTTGTAAAATAAGAAAATCACTTATTGTAAACAAAATTAAGGAGTATTATAAGTAGGTGTATTATATTCGAATGTTGAATGCAACTATGTCACCAAATATATATAGAATCTTATTGGTCTAACTTGGATAAGAATAAGGGAAGACGTGGATCTATGCCCAACGCAAGTTTATTACATTCTTGGAATCCACAACTATTAGTAGCTGCCACTCAAAATACCCCCTTCAACTTACTTTTTACTTTAGGTAAATATAAAATTTGTTTTTTTTTAATAAGCACGACAATTTTAATTTTTTTTATTACAATTATCAAGTGTATGCAGATGCAGCGAATGGGGATTGAGGAAGGCTCGTGCCACAATTATTTGTCCTTAATTGACGTCATACAAATAATTTGGTCAGTTTGCCTTTAAAAAGAATTTTCGAAACTAGTAGGCCTTTAATTTGGTAAACAAAATAACACTTACGTAATCATAAGCGGAGCCGTTAAAGCTGGTTTTTTTCCGAAGCTGATAGTGTCGGATCGTCTGAGCTGCACCCAATCATTTTGCTTTCACATTTTTAACTAGAAAATTCAATTAATTCATGTTTTTAGTCTATCCGTTATTAAAAATAAATATTTAATCTTACATATCAATTTTAAAAGTAAAAATTAAATTAAGCGATGTCATATAAATTGAGACGCATTAATAATAAAATTATTAGATAGACACCTTTGAAAAAAATCACTTTTATTCAAAGGTTTCAAATTTGAACTCTGAGTATAAAAAAATAATTTGACAAATAAACCCAATATGTTATTCGAATTTAATTGAACTTAAATGTAGACTCTAAACACTGATGAAAAATAAAGTAGGGAAGAAATTGCGTACATCATGAGCCGCTAACTATAAACCGTAGTACTATGCCAGCCCACAGCTTTTATAGATTTTTTCAGTTAAAGCTCTCAAAATACATTTTTTTTTTTTTTGTGTGTGTGTGTGTGTGTGTGTGGGGTTAGAGGGTATGACACGACAATTTAACATAGGCCACTTATTTCCACTGACATTGCTTAGGTCATCTGAATGTGACCTACAAATTATAAAGTTTCATTCAAATGACAGCTCCACCCTTATATTCTGCTACATTTGTAAACTTCAATAAGGACAAATTCGTAAATTAATCCCATGTCTCTCTCACATAAAAGTATGCAACGTTCATATCGATGGGCCGTTAGCTTAAAACCGTCCATACAGTTGCTGTGCTATTGACGGTAAAGGCCATCACAACAAACCAAAATAATAATAATAAGTGAAGTTTTAGTTGATTAATTATTTACAAATTTAATTTTATTTTATAATAAATAAATGTAAAGTTGTGACATCCTAATTATGATAAAAAGTGTATCAACAAAACACATGAGAAATATTGAATATAGAAGTAAACAAACTTTATATACTAGCGAAGAATTTTGAATCTATATAGATTTTGGCTCAGAAAATCATATTACATTGACATACAAATGAGAGATGTTACTTATACAAGTAAGCATGCCGAACAATATCACTAATGGGGGTAGGACAATTACATTTTCAATATTATTTAAGTAATTTATAATTAAAATAAAGTATTTTGCTCTTCATAGTAAAGGGCAAAAATGGAAAATAGAATAAGAAGAACCCGATTGGCCATTGGGGTGTAGGCTTTTGATGACGATGAAATATTAATAAGAGGTGAATGGAGCAGAATATGAATTTAATTTAGTTGTATTTATCAAAACATATTACTCTTAATTATTGTTCTCTCTCTTTCTTTGTCTTTTGTTTATACTCTCCACTTTGTGGGAACACACACAAGAAAGGTTCAGTTTCTCTTTCTAGAAGAAGAAGAAGAATACTCAATTCTGAAAAAAGGGTGGCTTCATTCAATTCGATTCTTGAAATTGTAATGGGAATCTTTCTTCTAAAGGGTATTTTCTTGAATTCTTTATTATTTTTTTTCATTCTTTCAATCTGGGTACCTGTAATTTACTTCTTCATAATTCTATTTTGATTTTACTCTTAAATGCTCTCTTCTCATTTTTCGTAGCTCTCTTTCTTGTTCTGTTTTTTCTTTCTTTCTCAACTTCCTTCACATACAGCCTGCTTTTTGCGTTTTTATTACAACTAGAACAACAAATTATTTTATTTTTCTCGTAATTATGAAAGATTTGTTTTTTTTTTTTTTTTGCTGTGTAATTAATCCCAAAACTATTTAATTGGAAAGGGTTTTTTTTTTGTTGTTGTGTGTGTTGTTAAAATTACTTGCTTGTTTAACATGATTGTGTTGTTAGTCTTTGGCCAAAGTTTTGAATCTCGATGTTTTTATTTTTAAAAATCATTTTGGAGTTTCTGCTATAGATCCAGTTTAGCATAATTTGTTTTTGACAGGGTCATAAAGGAGTTTCAAGAATGATTCTTGAACACTTTGGAAATAGGAAAGTATGGGGTAAGTTCTGCGTACAATCTATCCTCTCTGCAGTGATTACTCTGGGTTTATTGTTGTTGGGTTTGAAATAGGGAAGCATGGGGTTGCTAGTTCTTGAAGTTAAAGCTAGGTCAACCCCAAAGTAGAGTCGAATTCAAGATTTGAACTTTATGGGTTCGAGATGCCACTAAACCAACTGACTATTTGAGTTAATAGGTTCTAAATTTAGTATTTGTACATATTTTGTGGATTTCTTATCATACATATAGGGTTTGAGTTAACTGGAAAGAAAACAAGAAATTGAAAAGAGGCCATAGGGACTACAGAAACCGGGGTTTGGAGGATCTTTGTTCTGAGATGATTTAAGTATTGTTCTCTAAGATCTTCACAGGCATGACATAGAAGGATCGATGCCGTGCTGAGAAATGGGTTATTGATTAAAACAAGAGAAAATGGTTACCTTAACACTCAATCTTAAGACTATTATTCTTTAGATCTTTTATGCATCTTCATGGTGGTATTGATATTGCTTGTGATTGTTAATATTATGCTTGAGCCAAAAAAGCCTTCCAGTCTCCCATATTCCTATCCATTGAGGAATTCTGACATGCCATTTTTTTTTGTTTTTTTCAGGTTATTAAACTAAGATTTCTACTTAGAGACATGATCTGCTAATTCTCTTTTGGTATCTTCTGTCATCAGTTTCTAATCCTGAAACCTGCTTTGGTCTTATTTACTATATAAGAGCATTGGACAACCCTCTACAAGATTAGATAAAATGGATCGAGCAGACACATCAGGGTTTGTGAGTGGAGGAGGTAACTCATTAGGACTTAGTTTACTCACTTGCTTTGTTTCGATTTATGAGTTTCTCTATTAATATGTGATAAGATTATTTAGTTTGTTTTATTTTTCAGGTCAACGTTTTCCTAGTGTAGTATGATCACATCCATTGATCCTGATAAGAACAATATGTACCGTGTTCCAGATGTTGATCTCACAAGGAGTGATACAACATTAAGATTAGATTGCTTTGGTTATGGAGGAAATGAGTGTGTCAGATTTGGAGGTAGTGGAACCAACAGCGGAAGCCATGTTATGCAACAGAATGCTATTGATGATGGGTGTAAATTGGTCCTTGGTTTGGGGCCAACACCTACAATATGTTCTGACGACTATTATACTGGTGGATCTAATAAAAATAAAGGGTTTACAGCCTTGTTGAATCAGGGGCTTTTATCTGAGAGTGATTCTATCCTCAAACTTGGCCTCTCAGGGAGCACCGGTGAAATTTCTAATGCACTTGATTTTTCGGCTATCACTCAGAGTACTGCTGGTGCACCGTATCATATCGATCAGCTATCTTCGGATGGTAAAAGGCCAACGTTCCCTATCCTGGACGAAGGTTCCACATCAGCCAAGAAGTCTGGTGGGTACATGCCTTCACTTCTTCTGGCTCCAAGAATTGAGAACAGCCAACTATCCTTCCAAAATAAGGAAGTTTCAGAGCTGGGTGCAAAATCCCATTTCCATCTCCCTGAGCTGAGCTCTGAGCCTTCTTGTATCTCTGACTACTCAATGAGTAACCTCTCTGAACCAACGACAATGGCTACATCCTCACGCAAGATGACCAATCCCAAGAGATGCAAGTTTCCAGGATGCTGCAAAGGAGCTCGAGGAGCGACAGGTCTTTGCATTGGGCATGGCGGGGGACAGAGATGCCAGAAACCTGGATGTAACAAAGGTTCCGAGAGTAGGACTGCATACTGCAAGGCCCATGGAGGAGGGAAGAGGTGCGAGCACCTGGGATGCACTAAAAGTGCAGAAGGTAAGACCGACTACTGCATAGCACATGGTGGTGGAAGGCGTTGTAGCTTTCCTGAAGGTTGCACTAGAGCAGCACGTGGAAAGTCAGGCCTTTGCATCAAGCATGGTGGAGGAAAGAGGTGCAATGTGGAAGGATGCACTCGTAGTGCTGAGGGGAAAGTTGGCTTGTGCATTTCACATGGTGGTGGACGCCGTTGCCAATTCCCTAGTTGTTCAAAAGGTGCACAGGGGAGCACTTTGTTCTGCAAAGCACATGGTGGTGGAAAGCGTTGCATCTTTGCTGGCTGCACCAAAGGAGCTGAAGGGAGTACACCTCTTTGCAAAGCGCATGGGGGTGGAAAGCGGTGTCTCTTTGATGGTGGTGGTATCTGCCCCAAAAGTGTACACGGAGGCACAAACTTTTGTGTTGCCCATGGTGGTGGGAAGAGGTGTTCTGTTCCAGGATGCACCAAGAGTGCTCGAGGGCGTACTGATTGTTGTGTTAGGCATGGAGGAGGGAAGCGCTGCAAGTTTGAAAACTGTGAAAAGAGTGCTCAAGGTAGCACCGACTTTTGCAAGGCTCATGGTGGTGGTAAGCGTTGCAGCTGGGGAGAGGGTAAATGCGAGAAGTTTGCTAGGGGCAGAGGAGGGCTATGTGCTGCTCACAGCAGCTTGTTACATGGGAGGAATACGAATAAAGGAGGCATGATTGGACCAGGACTTTTCCATGGACTGGTCCCTGCTGCCTCCCCTGTAAAGAGCACTTATGAGAACAATCGTTCTTCGTCTATGGTGAGCATGGTATCAGATTCGGTTCATTCACTCGATAAGCCAGCTGAACGGCAGCTACTTATACCACCACAGGTATTGGTACCCTTGTCAATGAAGGCCTCACTAACTTGTTCAGAGAAGCCGGATGACAGAAGCACCGACCTTGGGATTGGAAGAAGCAACACAAACAACAACTTTGAGTTTGTTGTCCCAGAGGGACGAGTTCATGGTGGTGGCCTAATGACTTTGCTTGGGGGAAACCTGAAAAATGCAATAAATGTGAAAGCTGTTCACTCTGCTGTGGGAAGACAATAAATTTGTGATTTCTACTCTCATGAACTAGTATTCCAGCTTTCTCTTTGGAACTGTGTATAAATGTTTGTATCAGTTTTGTGAGACTCCTCTCTGTGAAATACTTAGGATATGATATTGTAACTTGTAATTGTTATTTGTTTTATTTCTTATTTTGCCTTCAAAATCTCTCTTCATAAAATCTCCATTTGGTGGACAGTTGTTATTTTTTTATTTTTTTTGTTTAGTTGCTAGTAATAACTTTCTTGATGGATCAGCTGATGTAATGTAATTATGCTATCTATTACTGAAATAAGAAATGTGAATCATATCATATATGTGTTCATGCAAGTGCTTTCCTATACAACAATCCTTATTTATTATAGATACAGGGACATTGGGATACTTTATGGGAGCTAATTGTTTGATTAGTGGAGTCTTAAAGTTTATTTGGTCTAAAGTGAATCTATTAAAACTCCGGAATTAAGAAAATGAAGAGCTTGTGGCCTTTCTGTGGATGGCACACTCCCTTGAACACTTTCTCATGAGACAATGTTCAACTACATACCCTAATTCGTGTCCTCCATAACCTCCTATTTAAGGTCACGTCCTTAGTAAGTTAGAACATACCACATTTTTAAACCTATTAAAATTTAGCTTTAAAAGATAGTTTCGATATGAACAGTAAGGATTAATTTTGCATTCATGTTTTTTCTCCCTACTTGTCCATGACAGTGTGTGTGAACTTTCATGTTAGTAATTTACTATGATTTTGTGCATTTACACATGACTCTTTGGCCTTTGCCAAGGAATTATTTTATTAGAAACCTTGAAGGACTTGCAGTTTTGGACACAGCCAAAATGGTCCATAACAGAGATCAATGCCAAGTAGCGCTTGTAATTGAAAAATAGTCACACTATCACGTAGTTTCAAATTCCACGAGTGAAACTCTAGGACAATTGTTGATATATATTCACTTCCCGAAGCCCATTTAAAAATGCCTGAGTATCCAGATAATAAGCCCATGAAAGGGAGAGCCCAAGTAGTAAGTGGGTATGGCCCATGATTTATGAGTGATTTGGTGGATGTACTGAAGATAAGATAGAAGATAATGGTGGCTGCAGTTCCAACTTGAGTTAGCTTATCCACATTCCTCACTATACACACTACAAATTCTTACAATTATTCTGTTTTGAGGTGATATTAATATCCTTCTGCTCTTAAATAAAGGTGTTAAGAGTCTTGGAAATGAAGAAGTCCATCAGTAGTAATCATTTTCCTTCAAAATGAACTTATCAGACTTATTAATAGATATTTAAATTAATCGGGATCAAAATACGTCAATCGTCACAAAATAGAACAACAAATAGTAGTTCGTGCTCTAATTCCTCCAACCCCACACAACAAAAGTAGTATGATATTTTGGGCCTCCACGTGGCTCATTTATAGTCATGTCAAATTACCCTTCAATTCTCACTCTTTTTATTTTGTGGTATAACTTCTTCTTCTTTTTTAAGTTTGGTTTTCTTGATTTTCAATTTATATGTAATATGTTTAAGATTACAAAATCAACAAAATATTTTAGTACATTATACATATCTTTAGTTTAAAATTTTCTCTATTTTGTTATACTTTATGTCAAATTAAATCAGATAAATAAATTAAAACGGAAAGAAGAAGTATGATCTAATCTAATCCAATAGTTTCTATTATTGGGGTTGTAACAGATTTTTCGTATTATCCCAATTGAAAGCTCCATTAAGTAATTGGTTATCTTAAGAATGCAAGTGATGATCAATCCATATAGTTAGGCAAAAAGTGAAGCACATCACATTATGAAGTTTCGTGGATAAAGATAGAGTTTGCTTCTTGCCACTAACACTGAAAAAACCAAAAAAAGAAAACAAAAAGTGGCCCTCCACAAATTATATGATATATCGACATTATACAAAGAAAATAATTTTATTTTTTTAAAATAAAAAATAAAAAAAATGACACAACAATGTAGTCATCACTTGTTCACACTTCACAACTAGAGATTTAATCACTTCAAATTCTATTACGGCTCTTTCTATTTCTTTTTAACACAACACAATAATAAATAAAAAAAATAGTATAAGAATGATTCTTGAGTGCACCGTTGGTTAACTTTTCATTAATCTTTGTAATGATGCTTATTTCCCACATAAATAATTATTATTTGTCACTATTTGGAAAGGAATATTTCTTTAGTCTTAGTCATATTAAAAGTATTTGTCTAAACTTTAAAATCATTATGTATTTCTTTCTTAAATATCTCACCGAATTATAGGTAATTATAATTATTAATATAACACGAAAACATTAGGTTTGTACTAACATAGATATTATGGTGTTTTCTTTGGATTACTTGTACTAAAGCTGCTTGTTACTTGTACTAAATCTATTTGGTGGGTGAGTCATCTCAGTTTAACTAATATTTCTTACTGTAAAAATTTGGTCCTAGTTCCTGTCATGTGGTTAAAAAAATAATATTCAGTAAAAAAAAGTTGTCTCTTGTCTTGTAAAAAAACAATCACGTTTAATGATATGAAACACATACTCCTCCCGTTCACTTTGATTTATCCATTTTTAAACTTTTCACGTCTCTTAAGAAATAATGATTGATATAAAAAAATTATTTATAATGCTAATATTAATTGATGTTTGGTATTATGTCTTAGAAAATGATTTGAAAATAAAGTAATTAGTATTAACAGGTAAAAATGAAAATAATAATAATAATTATTTTTTCTTAAATATATTAAAAGTAACGAGTAAATATATATTTGATCGATATTGATATTGTTTTTTTTTCCTTCTTGAAATTAAGGGTTAACCGTTAAATGTGTAAAAAAGCTTTACATGGTCAACAAAGTTTGACCTATCCCAATAGGTTACCTTTCTTCTTTTTTATATTACCTACTAGATCATGTCTAGTATAGACGCTTGCCTTACAATTGACTCTTTGTTAATTTAATTGCCTAAATAATTTTTTCACAGTAAAGTTGAATTGTATTGAAAAGTAATTTCAATACAAGTTAATAAAATGTTTTATAACAAAGACGATTTCATACGAAGATTCAAACATGAAATTTCTGATTAAGAATAAAGGTGTACTTATTACTGTATCACAATCTTGATCGGTGTTCATGCTTTTTAGATTTTGATATAACAAGCGACAATTATATCAACCGTGGTCATCTAAGCAAGTTGCAATATCCCAAAGTGGTGAAAGAGACGTCTTATATAATTATCACGAAAATGAAGGCAGGAGATCATTGATCAGCTTCCAATTAATTGGATTTATACCAAATAGACCATGACCAGAACAAAAGGCTCAGTTGGTCCACACGAATGACTCGGGATTGATCCCCTCAATGCCTTCTGAGTCAAGCCTATCGCATAGAACTTGCCTAGTGCGATTTACATCTCTTGTGTGGTTTGCAGGCTATTACACAGTGGGGGATTTATCCAGTGCGCACAAAGTACTCACCCAAAAAGCAAAGACTGTGACAGAAATTATAGTGGCCGCAAGTTATCCCGGGATTGGAAAAAAAAGGCCATTTTGTGAGGTGTACATTTTTTTCCCAATTGCAGTAATTTTTTAAAGTGAAAAGAAAAGAAGAAAGAGGGTATGCTAATGCCTTGAGGTCACTATCTATGTTTGAAGTTGCTAGTCTTTTTTATCATTATTACTGCCATCATAACTCACAGCAGTTTAGCTATATATATGCCCATGGACAAATTCTTGAATGCACAAACTTGTCCATCAGAAGAATCCAATAATAATGCCTTACACAGTACCTATATTGTATTTGTGGCATGGGCGCACCACAAAAAAAATAAAAATATTCTTTCGCACGAAATTTTGTGCAAATCTTACAAGAAAGGTACTCTCTCCGATATAAATGAATTGTTGGGGTATATCACATTCTTTATTTAAAGACCTTAATTTAAAAGGGTAATTTGTTAATATGATCTTTTTTATCCCTTCCGATCTCTTTTTAAAAAGTAGAGATTGTCATTAATTGAGATTTAAAAATACTAGTTAATTTCAGAGACCTCCCTTCAGGTTTCGCTCTATAACACTCACCTCCTCTGTAGTTTACGATATTACGTCTACCTCCCTATTTTCATTAATTTTCTTGTAGCCATTCTTTAAATCTATTTACAAATTAATTTAGATTTGACAATTTTACCCTTCTATATATTAATTTCTTCATATTAATAAATATTATATAAAAATAATAATTCATTTAACAAATACTTTAAAAATAAATCAGCACAAATAAATTTTCTTAAGAATTAAAAGTCCTCTTCTCTTCAAATTTCCACTTAATCGGTCTTGTTCAATTTTTCTCCATTCTTCTTCGTAAGAGTCAGTCATCTTCCCTGCAAAAGCAAGCAAATGGAAGTTTGAAGAGAAGAGGACTTTTAATTCTTAAGAAAATTTATTTGTGATTATTTACTTTTTAAAGTATTTGTTAAATGAGTTATTTTTTTTTATATAATATTTATTAATATGAAGAAATTAATATATAAAAGGGTAAAAATATCAAATCTAAATTAATTTATATTTATTTTAAATAGGTTAAAAGAATGGTTACAAGAAAATGAAAATAAGGGAAGTCTAACTTTGAAAATTCATTTCTTTTGGATTATAGAAGAAAGTGTTAACAATTATTTATAATAGATCGGAGAATTCAGAATTTAAAGATAGAGGTACTATTAAAGGTGACTCAAGGGTAATACTAGTAAAGGTCTATTTTAGGCCTTCAAAATTTTGAGATGTGAAGTTAAACATTTATTGTCTTTTAAGAATATACATTAAAAACAAGTAAATTCAATAGAGAGTATAATTAGTCCATGAATCTGATATTTAGTCTCTTAAAGCATTAACTATTAACAATAATCAAAGAAAAAAATAATAAGTTGGAGGTCATCAAAAACATTAGTAATTCTTATTGATCATGGTTTTTAGTATACAATTGGTTGGTGAAATTATAAATTTTGGCTACTATAGGCATTAATATACTTATCTCATAATCATGATTATCCAAAATGAATGGCTCAAATATAAATGAGAAAACATTGAGATTAATTAATGGGACCAAGATAATAGTAATATTTGTAAGTTTATCCAAATGCATTATCATGAATAACAATATTATTGTTTTTTTTTGGATAGTAGAAAAGAGAGAAAATTAAAATTAATAACCCAATTATTTCAAGAGATTAATTATGATAATATGGGCAGTATCACATATAGGTAATCTCGATCTCTAATTGACACGTGGATATGAGATGATATAAGCGTGAAGTGTGATGATAACCCACATTTTCCCAATAAATTTAGATAATAGGTACATCTATTTTAGGCACCAAGTAAAAATGAAGCCACCAAATTTTGCCTATAGTAAAATTATTTACCACTTTAATTTGCACTATGTAAGGCTTGATTCAACCAAATAAATGCTACCTCAATTTTTGTTCTGATCCAAGAACCCATCATTTTCATCCAGCTGGTATTGGTAAATACTTACTCCGTTTATTTTTAATTGTCAAGTGGTGCTTCCTCCGTTCATTTTTACTAAAACAGATTTTTATTTTACTTGTCACTTTTGACCTATCAAGAACCCTTAACATTAAATGTTTATTTTACAAATCATTTTTCAAGACATCATTTAATAAATCAAAGTGTGACAAGTAAAATTGAACTAATATTTAATTACTCATAATCACATTTCCTTGTAAGGTTCGAGAAACTCTCATTATTAACGGTCAATTTTTTCATAAATAAAGTTTTAAAAAAATTAAGAAAACTCAACATATAATATAGTACATAATTCTTTTTTTTACTAAACTATACCATATATTTTTTTACAAAAGGATATCAGTTAACATTTCTAGGACAAAAATAATTCCTGCTAATGGTTATTAGACCGCGACCAAATAAATAGGATTAAGAACTGAAGGAACATTTTGGGCCAAAGAAGTAAGTGTTATGGCATACCAAGTATTTACGTATGATTATTTAACTTTATTTGGTTGTATCATAAAATTATTTTACTTCACTAAAGTTACTAATTTATGTGTAAATTTTTCAAAAAAAAATACAACTCATCATCCGAATAAAATTACCGGTACATATAACATAAACCATTTTTGACACATACAAAGAATATGAAATCCCATATAATTATATCCACAAATGAACATTGAAGATGAGCATAAGAAATTATGGAATATGTGTAGGCAAATCCATTTTTAATGAATTATCACCATCACTGTTGTATTGGCAACCAAGGAGTGTACCTAAGAAAGTAAGATTTCAACAAGTTGCATCTACAAGTCAAACTCAAGTTGTAACATATTTATATTGTTTTAAATTAAAAAAGATTGATCAACAAGATACATCAATATAATACACCTTTCCGAATTAATATTTCATTATATTAACTTTAGATCTTCCAATAGTAGTAAGCCTCTCATAATATAGATTATATACAGATCATTTTGTAAGTACAATATAATCACCTTGTTTCTGAAGCATATTAGGCCTAGCCCATGGATTAACAAACATTTGAAAAGTCATATTAAATATGTACTCCCTCCTTCCGTCTCAATTAAACATTTTTAGCATTTTGAGATTCAAATAAGTCCGCATTAAAGCCCCCGACTAGATACTAATCACATACTGTAGGGTCCATTACACTTCCAACAAAAAAAAAAATTCATACTCAAACTCAAAACCTTTGATTAAGGCACGTTCGAGTCGAACAGAAGGAAGGAGGTCCCATTATATTGGTTTTGGATGGAAAGAATGAGATAAATAGGTAGAGGCACCCGCCGCCAGCCAAATATTTGATTACTTATTATTGTTAAAAGAAAGCAAAGAGAGCACACACAGAGAGAGAGAATTGTGAAATGAAAGTATATATGGTGATGATGATCCCCCTAAATTAAACACACCTTCTTTTTCAGTCTCCATTATAAATCTTTTGTCTATAAATATCTTCCTCCATATCCTTCAATTCGACAAAAAATTGATGGGGGATAGTAGTAATGTGAACCTGCCACCTGGCTTTCGATTTTACCCAACAGATGAAGAATTAGTTGTTCATTTTCTCCAACGCAAAGCTGCTCTTTTACCTTGCCATCCTGATGTCATTCCTGATCTTAATCTTTACCCTTATGATCCTTGGGACTTGGATGGTACCTTTTTTTCCTCCTTTCCTTTCTCTGATTCTTTTTCATAATAGAATTATATATTTGCTTCATGATAGTTATGTTGTGCAGGAAAAGCAATGGTAGAAGGCAATAAATGGTATTTCTATAGTAGGAGAACACAGAGTAGAATCACTGAAAACGGATACTGGAAATCATTAGGAGTTGATGAACCAATATTTTCAACTGACAATAATAATAATAATAATAATGTTGGCATGAAGAAATATTATGCTTTTTACCTAGGTGAGCCACCTGAAGGTGTCAAAACAAATTGGGTAATGCAAGAATTTAGTCTTAATTCTGATTCTTCTTCTGGAAGTAGTCGTTCATCTTCAAGGAGAAGAACCCGTTCCAAAATTGTAAGTATATATTTTAACATATCTATGAATTAATTCAATATTGATCACAGTATAATTATTACTATATTTTTTCCTCTTCCAGGACTATAGTGGATGGGTAATATGTCGTGTATACGAACGCAATTATGATAATGATGATGATGATGATAATAATGGACCGGAGCTATCATGCTTGGATGAAGTTTTTCTATCACTAGATGATCTTGATGAAATTAGTTTGCCGCACTAGATTATTAATTAATTGTATAATTAGATCCAATAAGTTAGGATCTAATTAACTTTAATTACATTTCTGTTTACAAGTGTTTGCAGCTAGCCACCCAACGACTTAATTTCCATAGTGTATGTAATTACAAATTAAGATCATCATTATGCAATGTTGATATATATGGAACAAACTTTTAATTTCCCTTATTGGATTTCTATCGAAACGATTTTATTTTTATTTTTATTTTTTATGGAATAAATAAAATGAATTATTACGATGTGGAAAAATAAATAAATGTGATGTGTGGTTAGCTAGATCCATATCATGCCATGTGTACTAGAAAATCCAGATATGATCTACGAAAGGCAACCACATGCATTGCAATTTATCTACTCTATATATGTTATATGATCTACGAAAGGCAACCACATGCATTGCAATTTATCTACTCTATATATGTTATATGGCCCTACGAAGTACTGTTGCTTCTAAAATTTGTCCACTTGATGGTTATACCAATATTGCTTGTCTTCAAACTTATGTTTTTAGTGAAGGGTCGGTCTTTCATTTATTTATTGTATCAGCTTTACATATTTGTATTTGAGTCGGATGCATGCACACTACGGTCTCCATATTTATGTATGAAATTACAGAGTATGTTATTGTTATTATACTCCATTCATCATGTTAAGACTATGTGTTTATATCGAAAGAAAAAAAGAGAGGATATATATATATATTGTTGTTATATGGATTCGTTTATGGGTACATATCAACAACGAATTAACGTGAGCAATTTTTTGATTGGTCAAACACATATACATAATACAATCTTTTTAATTTTTCTGTAAATATCATTTTAACTTAACCTTGTACCATTTCAATCCTAGTATGATATGAGTACGGCAACTCCATTCACCATGTATTCATATCATAACTTATTACACTGGCGAGATAATTGAAACATTTACTTAACAACACCAAAATTTAAAGAATTTAACTTATAGACATCGATAATGAAAATATATATACGACAGTATAATCTTAATTAGTTGTTGTAATAGGTTGATTATCTTATTTTGTATTGAGAATGGAGATATATATGATGGAAGTTGTCACGTGAAGGAAGTATTGGATTAAGGCCAAAACCAAAAGGGGAGAAGAAAAAAACATTATTTTCTTCCTTTTGATATGTGTTACTTGTACTACTACTACTACACTACTGCTAAGTATTTCAGTAGCCTTTTTAGCTTTTGTGTGTTATGATGGATATTTGGTAGTTGTCTTGTGTCACCAAGTTAAGGAACATTTTTTTAATTTCTACTTCTTTTTCTCTCTCTATTTTTTTTTTATTTGATTTAATATTGGTGGTTGCTTATGTAAGCATCATATCATGTTTATGTAAGCATTTTCATCCCCTCTTAATTCTTTCACACACACGTGATGGATCCATATGACAATCTCCAGACTTGACAAATGAAAAAAAGGACATACAGTATATCATGAATTATTGATTTTACAGTTCTAATATATTTGATTCTACATCAAATTAGGTAGATTTGTGTCAATTTGTCAAAATAAAATAAAATTTTCAATTGCAAACGCTATAATTATGCCTATTTTACGTATATATATCGACTCATGTGTCCTTTCTTGAAAGAAAAGAAAAGGAGATAACTATGTTAATTGATTATATCCTTGGGCAAGGAAAGTATTTTTCAGACAAAAACACACCAAGAAAGTGATTTTGTATAAAAATAGACTTTTTGTGGAGTGTGAACGAAGATTTTTGAAGTTGAATGGTGACAAAGACAATACAAGAGTAAGAAAAGTTATTAGTAATAATAATGTTAATAAAGATGGAAATCTCAATGGGGAATTCATATATATAAGAAAAGTGCAACGAAGGAAGTGGCTACTAATTCCCACTAGAAAGTGATACTCTTCTCATCCTATTTTATTTGCTACCATTTAAACGACAATAATAACATATTCAATATATATATTTCTATAAATAAAGTCTGTCGAAGATTAAATATACACAAACCTTCTTTATGAAATAAAAAGGTTCAATACTAAAAAAAAAATCAGTATCTCCCACTAAATTTTTTCACTAAAAAAGTGTTAAGGACTATTCACAATTTTTTATTAATTCACGATAAAAGAAACGTGATTATTTTTTATAGACCCTTAGTTCAAAAGAAATAATATTTTTTTATATGAAATCAAATACTATTTACCTTGTTTATCATATAATATAATAGTAATCATTAGATTATTAGTTGAGTAACAACGAGTATTTCACAATTCACAAAGTGAGTAGCAATTAAGGTATACGAAATATTCTACTCTTGAAGATAACTCTAGAATAAGCAAAGTTTCTATTCCTTCCAATTTGCAATAGAAACTCTTTTTTTTAATCTTTTTGATTGTCAATAGAAAGGACGAGAGGGCTCAATTTCGATTGTCAAAATCAAAACAAAGTGCTTTTTGTGATTGTGAAATGTGAAATGGGAAACTAATCTTAGAATTCAAAGTTTACTTTTAACTTTTAAGGATTCTAAAGAGTAATTACTCCTTTTAAGTGCTTTTTAAGGTCCTAATTACTGTTAAAACGTGATGAGCGTTTCCCTGTTACATGTTAACCAAACATTAAAGCCTAATCTTGTGAACAAAAGATTTCAATGTCTCTGTAATTCTTTTCATTTTTGACTTAAATCTCCAAAAGTGTAGCATAAAGCAAATTCATGGGGCCATTTATTTATTTTCATACTAGTCAAAAAGAGAAAATCAAACAAATTAAATTTATTATGTATATATATATGTAAATAAAGTTGGAAACAAGGACTAAAGGAGCAATATCCACTAATATATGTTAATTTCCATTAGATTAAAAAGTAGATAAAACTAGACAAATTAAATTCAAAGATTGAGACTGCACGGTTGTTAATTTGTCTTATTGAGAAACAATAATTAATTGTTAATATTAGCATAATTAAAGGTTCTGTCCTCGTCACCACGTGTACCTATTCATTAGTGCTTATCAAAATCCCAGAGAAATTAAGACCCAAACCCCATTGAGAAGTACATATAATAAAATGATTTCATTGCTTAATTAGCTCGTAAGCACTGAACATTTCTAATCATCTCACCCATACAATACAAGACTGCATTTGCAAATAACTGCACATGTTTTGACATAAAGAGAGATCAACAAGCAAACAACTCCAACCACCCCCCACCCCCAACAAAAAAAGAGTTCGACCCAATGCTTTATTTCTGTCCTAATTGATCCTGATTCGACATCTACTGATTTTCCCTTAATAATAAACCACCCGCCCACCAAAAAAATAAAGGTCCTTGCCTCTTTTAACCCAAGTTCATAGAGCGCGAATCTAGAATTTAGAATTAGCGAGTACGAAAATCTCAATTCTCAATTATATATGTATATATTTTTTTAAAAAAAATTGAAGCAATATATAATGAATTTAGTTGAACCTAGAGAATTCGTCCTAAGTTGGTTGTTGGTGGTAGGAGGTGGGAGTTTGCACTTTGCATGCGTAGGTATAGATTTTTTAAACAAGTTATTAGTTTCTTGTGAGCAAAGGCAACTCCATCATCTCAATATGTTGACGTTATGAGTTTCACCAATATAATTTGCTTTCTTTGGAACTTTTCTTGGTTTGGGAATGACCTAATCAAATTGAAAGCCATTATGATTGCACAAAAACATGCTGCTCTTCATGGCCCTATCTCAACTTGTTCTTTAAGTTGTTTGTTTTTATCTGATAAAGACATCAATGGAACAAAGAAAGAGTGAATGGAAAATATAATATGTACTTGTATATGAAAACAAACTTCCCTTCTTAACACCCTTTCTTTTTAACTACTTTTTTTAATGTATAGTATAGGTAGGATATGATGAACTTAGATGAATTTGGCAGAGAGAAACTAACACAAGAAATCATTGATGGGACCAAGTGTAGCTTTTGAGTAAAGCTAGCTATTTATGCTTAATAATATATGCATCCCACATATATCAATTCCAAGGTCAAAGTATGAGGCTTTTTGAGTCAAACACCACTAGCTAGCTTGTTAGATCCAAAGTACCAAATATAACTAGTTTATAGTAAACATATTAAAATGGGCACATTCATCAAAGGTATAATTGTGCCCACCCTGGTGGAGATACCACTTGTGGTAAAATTTTGGCCTCCTTTTGTTCATTATAACCCCTCTCTTTTTTTCTTTATGGGTGACTTCTTTTGACCTTAGATTAGTATATGTTAAACTTGGGTACACTGTATTTCCAAGGAAGTTGAAAGTAGAATTATACGCACGCTTAGCTTAATTAATGACACTAATTTGCTTTACTGCAAGTTATTATTGATTTTTTGAAACTCTTCGGAAATATATCTTAAGCAAGGATTTAACTTTATGTATGTAATGTTTTTTTTCACATCATTAACGTAATTAAACCAGATTTAGATGCTCGAGTCGAACTTGGTGGGGCATGGTTGCATTCAATGAATACAATTACAAGAAGTTACTTACCATTTATTAGTGGTTACCCGTCAAAATTGGTATCAAATAAAGTTACAGACAAATACGTTTTAGCGCAATTTAAAACAAAAATATATATTCAAAGTTGTTTCAATACGAAGTTCAAAAGTCAAAACCAACATTTCTTGCGGTTTATATCAACTTTATTTGCTTAGAATGGAAAGGGGAGGAAAGGAAATTGCACGGAAGTGGTAATCTATCTATGTTTGGTTAAGAGTCTATCGGCGGAAATAGTCGGTCTACATTCGACACACTACTCTCTCCAAATCCCACTTGTGGATTTACACAGGATATGTTGTTGTCATTGTAAATACGCAGTCTAATTCAAGAATCAAAACAAATTTGGTTTAGTTCAAGTTGTTTTTGGTACTTTTTATTTAGTTATTTAACACGGGAAGTTAGGTTTTCATGAACTGTGATGAAGGTAATAGAAAATATGCACATCAGGATAAAATTAATTCATGCCAGAATCTGCAGTAACTCATAAGCATTCCTTCATCTAGTTAGTGCTTATGGTTCATTCGTCTAGTCAAGTTGTTATACTATTTATGAATTGCAAGGATTGACATGACTTAAACTAAACAATTGCTACAAACCTCATTCTAAGGTTTTACATGATATAAGCAAGAAAGTTGACTAACTCACAGAAAGAGTTGGGGAAACATCCCATAAGAGTCAAGTCACAAGACATTCACCGAGGCCATTACCAACAACAAAGTGAATGCAACTTATGTCCCTGAAATCACTAATCCCAAACATATACTGACGAATAGTTTTACACAGCCATGGTTCAGAACCTAACTAATTTTTTTTGAAGTTTAATTAAAAATATGATCACATTGCAAACTTAGTTATGTTGTTTATCCTTGCTAAATTCATATCCATCCCGAAGCCTGTGTAAGTCTCTTAAACCCATCCCCTCCTTCCAAACTCCATAACAGTTATCAGGCATAACTTCATATATCTTTTCAAGTGCTGAACATGAAAAATAATCAAAAGAACAATCTATAAGGACTACGATTAAAAGATACACTCCCATGATATTACCTGCAGCAAAGTTGAGGCATTATTGATAGATTGATAAACCCTTTATAAACAAAAAGGCACAGACAGAAAGGACAAACAAAAACAGAAACACATAAGGAGCCAAAATGGTAAATTTAGACAGCCAAGCACCATATAAATTTCCCTGAACCACTTCAGCTTTGAGGCCAAATTAACAAGCTTCAAGTCATTTAACTTGAGCAAGTGGATTGATCAATGTGGAGAAGAATGTACTCTGGACAATGTTGCTAACATACTGTCACTGCAAGATAAACCTGCATCGAGCCTGGTGATAAAGTGGAGAATGGAAGAGCAGCTGGCCCATTATCCCCGAGTCTTGAAGGTTGCAATTAGTCATAAGGGATACAAAAAATGGCTACCAAATTATTATTTTTTCTGAAAAGTAATGAAGAATTTTATTATAGAGAGAATAACACTAAGCTAGTGCTACAAAACAGAGTTACAGATAGTGCAATCCCTCGATAGTATCTAACATGGCATTTACATCATGTACAAAATTTAGGTTGCACCAAAGAGCTAGGAAAGAAAAAGCTCTACACTTATGGCTATGAATATGTCTCTTGTTGCCTTCAAAATTCTACTATTTCTTTCAGTCAAACTATGCACCAAACAACAACATACCAAATGAAATCCCACATGGGGAGGGTAGAGCGACCTTACCCCTACCTCGTGGATGTAGAGACTAGGAGTTTTTTCCTCTTCCTAAGTTATGCTAAATACCATATGAGAAAGTCAAGTAGGTCAGAGAATCCCCATTTCCTTGTTGAAACATGCATATTTCTATACAAGTAGTTTGTTGTTTTTCTTCTTTTTTCTAAATTCTAATACACATCAAAATACATCCTTAACTCCAAACCCATTCTCCCACTGGCACCTCAGGAAAGAATCAAGGGGAGGATAAGAAAACAAAGCAAGGGCAGCTGGGAGAAATTACAATTACGTTGATTAGTGAGGCCAACATTTGCACCATCTACCACTACATCAAATGGATTCTTTAGACACTCCAGGACAAGGTGCACCTTGAAAGTTAATCCAACATTCTTTCAAGTACTGGGAATTGAAAGAAGCACTTCACCAATTCTGAATAGGTATAGTTAGGAGTAACAGATATTTCAGAATCCATTATAATGGAAAACGGATAACGATAAATGAATACGCCAAATCCAGTTTATAGATAACACAAAAACAACTAGGTATGCAGAGTGTTACCATATCATGATCCAATTTTATTGCCAGCAAGGCAGCAACCAACATTTTCATTCATCCTTTTATATTGCAGAGGCACTCATCTATAGAGAGATCCCTACTTATAAATTAGATGTTCACCCTAATGATTCTTTTTTCTTCTTGTTTGGGTTTGTTTAGGGAGGTTGAGCATTGGCAGAAGACAAATATGAATGCTTAGCTTTTCAAAGACAATTATATTTTTCTTTAAATCAACTTGAAGACATACATGGAGTGGCATCCTTCTAAGCATCCCTGGCAGCAATATTGGTACTAATCTAACTATACATACAACCCCTTCGGCTTCCCTTTTCGACTAATTCTTACTTGTGCAAATAGCTCTCCCCCCTCAGGCACAACCCCAGATGCCCCTGTATGTATATCCACTTTCTAAGACTTATCAAGGGTTAATTTCATGTTTAAACGTCATTTAGTTATTCACTCTGATGTCATGTGGAAGTATCGGACTTAAATTTGTTTTGAGCAGTATGATCGTTCTGACTCAATCTACAATCAACTTTTAAAAATGGCACACAACACTATTGCATTCACATATAACTCATTTGTTGATATTTGTGGGAAACCCTAATTTTAACCAACAAATAAAGCAACACATTATAATGATGAACATTCAGATTCAGTGAAACATTGTTGAACCTGGGCATCTTTTCAAACGCGAAGAGCTTCGTCATTTTCCGGCGCTTCGCCGCGAGTTCTCGTGGTGGATCGTCGGAGAAGTGCAGAGGGATGAACTGACTTGGAAATATGGGAGCAAAGGCCCAAAATAGTGTACTATCTTTAGTAAAGGCCCAAAGTTGTTCACTATCTTTAGATGTTGGCCCAAAATTGTCCAACTATATCTTTCGGGTAGAACACCAAATAGTCCATATATTTTGACAAAGTGATACCCTTTTAATATCGACCCAAACATTCGTTATATAAAACCTTTGATGCCCAAACACTATTATTGTTTCACCTAGTGTCCAGAGTTTAAATTGAAGATCCAATTAAATTCGAATTATGTATTATAGGATTAATGGGTAATGTTTCCAATAGATTTTTCTCTATACGCACCACATCCCTTGGTCTGATGCCCAAACTTAATATGTCTTTCAAAGTTTACTTGATTAGCTTTCACGTTAAAATCTCATTATTTTGATTCTAACATAAAGTAGTAGATAGAACTGTATCCCTTTTAATGGTAAAAGAGTACTTCAATTGTATATTAAAATTTAAAGTTTATTCTCTATATGTTGATTCTTTTGAAAGGAAATGGGTGATACATGATTTTAGTTCTGCAAAATATTTTTTGGCGATATAGGATTAACAAAAAAATAAATATATAGTGGTTAAAATACATAATAAAATAGGTAATAAATGAGCAATGAATGATAAAAGGTTTTATGTTATAAAGACTAAAAAAATAATTCTTATAATATCTAATAAAAGCTTATAATTAGACTCTTGGGTTTTTTAAAAATAAGGTAAATATAAAAAAAATTGTTCACAAATAATAATAATATTATTAACGATAAATAATATTTCCATATAATTAAAGTGTAAGAGAAAAAGTTAAGTAAATATTTAGAATAATTATAATGGAGGATGATGGTTAAGTAATAAGTATATTTGGAATAATTATCTCTATTAATGTTTCCCTTAATAAAATCTCTCCTATAATTCTACGTTTCTTTGAATTTATTCCAACACTATTTTTCGATTCTCCCTTTTTTCTTATTTTATTTTTTATTTTTTTCATCTTTTCTTATTTAATTCAACTAAGAAAACAATAACAATTAGCATTGTATCTTAAAAGAATCAAGTTAGCTTGTCTTTAACTTTTTTACTAATTTATATTTTTTTTTAAAACAGTAACAATTAGCATCGTATCTTAACATAATCAAGTTAGCTTGTCTTTAGCTTTTTACTAATTTATGCAAAATGTCAAAAATGAATTCTCTTAATTAATTTTTCTTATATATTTTTCATGATTCATATTTTATTGTAAATTTAAAAATAACTTCATAAAAAAATTGATTATCTCCGGCCGCTAAGTGTATCCACAAACACATTTTAATGTTTTTCGAGAATTATTTTTTATGCTAACTTTTATTAATGATCTTGCTCTTATAATTTCTTTAAGAAAATCCAAATCAATTTTGCTCTTTCATATATCTTATTTTGTATCCTCCTTACTAGAAATAAAAATAATTACACAAAGTAGTCTTTGTCGATAGCTTTTGCACAATAAAATTAAAGTAGAGGACAATTAAGCTCAAAACAAAATATATTTGGATAGAAATATTCTCATGATATGATTTTAAGATGTCACAAGCTTGAACATTAAGTAATTGAGGGTTATGAAGGTATAAAGTTGGAAGTTATAGATATTACTAATAAGTACTAATTAAGTATAGATGTTATGAAAGATGAAGATGTGTGAGTTTAGAATAAAAATAAATAAATAAATAAATAGATAAAAATAAGAGAAAAAGTTGAAAAAAAATACATATTTTTTAATAAACAAAAGTATGTTTAAGTAAAATCCTCCACCATTTTTTATGATTTAATTTTATTATATGACATATTTTCTGTTTATCTTATTTTAGAAATATCAAATTAATTAAAAGTTTCTAAATATGCTTCTACTAATAAACATTAATTTTAATAATTACTATTATTTTGAACAATATATTTTGCATTACCTAATATATATATCTTATTTTATATTAAAGGAGAGATATTTATTAAGGGAAAATTAATTGAAAACAAATTAAAAAGGGGCAGAGAATCAAAAAGTTAATCAAAAGGAATAGAAAAAATTTAAATTTGTCAAAAATAATAATGTTGCGGATGTTATAAAATAAAAAAAATACTCTAGTTGATTTTTTATCAATTGAATTCTCAAAATTGTGAAACAACTTTTTGACTCATAAATAATTTCTATATCTAAATAATTAATATAATTAAGAATGTAGGATTAAAATTATGTATTTTTACCATATCATTGTTATGTGATTGTGACATATGAAATTGTAAGAGGAATCGATTTATTTGATTCTTAGCTATATAAGAAAAATAATTAGTCTGATGATATTTTTTTCAAAAATTAATTTATAATATTGTGTTGGTTCTTAATGGCTCATATTGTTAATGAATTATTTTTTTAATTGAATTGTATGATTTTTTTCACATTTCAATTGAGGATTCTTTTCGTACTCTCTACATCTCTTTTCATATATATATATATATATATATTGAGATTTGAAATATTACTTTATACTTTATATTGAGATTTGAAATATAACTTTTTTTGTTACTTATCTTTATTATATATTTGTATAACAATTTTATAGCTAGTGAGCAGGAAGAGATTGTTAGACGAAATTAATTTCAGATTAGTAAAAATAAGATATACTAACGATTTTCCAATCAACTAAGCTGATAAGGAACCTATCATCTCTTGTTGCATTGGAGATTTGGTTGGAGAACTATAAACAATCCTTACAATAACAAGAACAAAAAAAACATAAAAATATAGTTAACTAATCAAGCAAAAATATTAAAGAATATTTAGTTATGATTTGAAGAGGAAAGATGTATCATGTTCTCAACATAAAATAATTCAATTCTCCAAAATCTACATAGAGACGAAGAGAGTAAAACCAATCAAAGTCTTTAGAAACTACAAGAATAAGCAAAGAAAAAATCTCAAAAAACTACAAAGAGAAGCAAAAGAGAAAAAATATATATTAGTTTTTCAATAAAAATTTCATGATTTGTATCATCAAGAATCCAAAAAAAATAATATAAATGTATAATTACAATAGAAAAAAATGATAATTATAAGTATTAGACAGGTCAAATCATTTTACCGCGCAAAATCAAACTATGCAAAAATATCTAAAAATTTTCATTATACATCTTTCTCCTGCAAAATCAGATCAAAGAAGACAAAAAAATTAACCAATCAAAAAGACAAAAGATGAAGAATAAGAAAAATGAAAATAAAATAATCATCATACATGTCTCAAAGTAGGTTTTTAGAAGTGTAATATTTAGGAGTTATAAATTTGTATATTGAATAATTTGAAGGTTATGAATATGAAAGGTTAGGAGTTATATATGTTACTAAATTAATTAAGATTTGAATTTATGTAATTGAAGAGGTATGAATTAAGGAGATGGTTTTATAAAATAAAATAATTGAAGAAAATTAGAGAAAATGTCAAAAAACCCAAAAAAAGATAAATAGTATCCTTGGCCATTGAGAGGTGCCATCATTTCTTTTTTATCTAGCTTTATATATATATATATAAGATATATATGATTTGAACATAGGGCACGGACATTATATATATATTAGATGAACAAACAATCTTTACATTTTGGATATGTTCTTTTCTTGGCCAGGCTTATTTTCTTTACATGGTTCTAATTTGATACCTATCGTGACTTGGTTTACATTGCATTTTCAATAGGATCAAACCTATAGGCTATAGCTTGTTCAAGTTTGTGTTAAGTTTTATAATTTTGATGTTTTTATTTTCTAGATACTCCAACAAAATCAAGATGTCAAAATTGAAATACAAGTTGTACATTAAATGGTAATAATGACAATTATGCAAGTCTCATTTTCTTTAATTTCTTTGTTTTTCTAGGGTGGGGTTTTCAGTTTGTTCATGTTCTTGGGAACAGCAAGTTAGCAATGTGGCTGACAAAGACTCGAATCGAGATGGTAAAAGAGAATGGAAAAACAAAGAAGAAATATTTGGAGATTGACATAAAGGACGACCCCCTAAAGAGTGAATTGGATGTCAACGCCTCTCACATGGTAAGTTTTAATTTATACTGGATACAAATCTTGAAAGTTTTATAATTTTTCGATAACTATATAGTTATTATATTCGTAAAGGAAAGAGTTGCTTACTCTATACAGACACCTTTAATATAAAGTTGTTTCTTCTATTTCCCTCATTTTTTATGCCATAATTTGTGAATATTCCTTAGTTCCCCGCGCTTCGCGTGGTTAGAACATTCTTCTTTAAAATTTATTAGAATAGAACTTTTCTTGTATTTTGATGTTATAGTATTTTTGTATAAATTTATTTTTAAGAGTAAAGAGGTTATTCAAATGTAGTTTACCATTTGTTTTATTAAAAGAAATGGCAAAATTACAAATCATAACACTATTTTCTCCTAGTTTACATCTTTTTGAGAAGAAAAAATTTCTTTGCAAAATGTTGTAAAAAAATGTATTTTGTAAAAAGTTATTTGTGAATCTGCAGTAGTTGGATTTACATAGAGTCTGTACTAACAAATACTTATAACAATAACTTTGAAGAAACATAAACAACAAAGTTTAAAACATGTACTCAAAAACAACAACTAATATCATAAGTATAAATTAATGACCGTAAAAAAACATACCAGGATCTGTAACAGTAGAATGAAACAGAAAGGAAAAAATTGAGCCCACTGAATGCAGAGTGTCTCCTTAAGGAAATTATTCTCCTCTAGTACCCGAGGTTTAAAGAAATAAATCCTCTCAGGATGAAATGATTTTATTCACCAGTGTAATGATATAAAAACAATGGTGTCAGTGAGCCATTCAATAGCAGCAAAATACACAAATATTTAATTGTGCAGAGAAGAAGAAGTTCAGAATTTTCGTTGTTTTAAAATGAGAGGAAACTCCTCTATTTATAGACAACAAAGTGTAGTGTGAACAAATATTTATTGTGTCTTATCGGAAATGTCGCAACTCTTTGGAAAAGTCACAACTCTTCAGAAAGGTCACAAACTTTCATAAATGTTACAACCTTTCATATAAATCACAATTTTTCATTAAAGTCACAACTTTTCATTAAAGTTACAACTTTTCATTAAAGTCATAACTTTTCATGAAAGGGGAATGCTAATTTTGGAAATAAATAAATTAAAAAAGAATCCTTGTTTGTGGTGGCGCCACACAGGCGGGCCTAAGATTTTCTTATATATATATATATATATATATATAATGTTTGAGTTCATTTTCTTAAAACCATAATTATATAAATATATGTATTGTATTTTATAGCATATTAGTGTAGTTATGGAGTCTATGGAAGCAAATAATATCTCCAATACCACTTTGTCACATATAAAATACTTTTGTTCATAGGGAGAGTTATAGATTTGAAGAGCATGGCTGCAAATGAAGATGACGCAGCAGTGTCACATATCAAGATTAGAAGAAACAAATGGACCCCTTATGTTAGGATCGAATGTAATGCGGAAGCTAGCAAAGCAAACCTCGAAAGACCACGAGTAAGAAGACAAATGAAAAACACACCAAAAGAGACAAATTTAACGTGGTTCGGTCAATCGACCTACGTCCACAAAGAAGATAAACAATCCACTATAAATATGAGAGTACAAAATATAGAGAGAAACAACCTCAACCAATTCACTCGGAATACAAGGAGGCACACAAAATTCTCCTCCATAATCACAACTCTCAAAACCCTAGGACTACATTGTGAATGCTAATTAAGTTAGAAGGAACAAACCTATATATATAGAATCCTGAAACCTTTCCTACAAGAAAAAGACTAGTAAAATATTAAAACTTTTTCCTAAAAGGAAAACTTATTTATGGTAAGAAATCAGGGCAAATAAAACCCGAACAGTTTATGCTTTGTGCCTTATTTTTCTCTGGTTTCATTGTCCCGTTTGTAACGAACTTTTCAGTCTTCTCATTCTCTTCTCGGACCCAATCAATTTGTGTGTTCCTGTTTTTCTCTTGTCTTCTTCTTTCAAGACCAAAATGTCTTATCCTATTTTTGCACTAATTATAATTGTAAAATATAAATTTGGTCAGTTGATGTTAATTTATTTTTTGCCTTCAACATATAAATTTAAACTTTATTATAGAGAAAATTAGTGGGGGTTATGAGTATTACGTAGAAGAGTATGGGTAAGTAAGATCATGTGGATTATTGAAGGACTAGTAACTTATTTGGCTGGTGATTACTGATTAGTGTGCATTTGACTAGGCTTAGCCGGCCCTGCTTCTACTTTCACCACAACGATAATAATAACAATTAACAAGCATTAAAAAGGGGGCAAAATCAAATTATTTTCTCCCTTTTTTGGTGCTAATTTGACGATTTGATAATATCTGACATGTCAAACCTTTTTCTTTCGAGAATTTCTTAGAAATAACATGAAAATTAAAAGTGTGTAAGATTTAAACAGACAATGAATATATTAGTTATTTTACAAACCTATTGAAGGTAGTGTCAACTGTTATGTATTATATTTGTTCATCTTTAGCACCACTAGAGTTTTTTCTTTCTTTCTATTTTTAATACCACTAGATTAATTCATTTTTTTTAGACTTTGCTTGCTCATTAAGAGATGATTGACAATTAGTTATTGGATCTAAATATACCCGATCATATGAGATAGAATTAATTTATTTATTTGCATGTCTTTTTTCAAACTTCCCACTAATCAGAATATATTTTTGCACATGCATTAACATTAAATATAATCTCTCAAATTAAAATTATCTGAAAGAACAATTATTATTATTTTTAAAAGAAAGGGAACACCCGCGCCACTTGAATAAAAATAATGTCATAAAAAGGAAATCGCGTTATATGACCAATGATAGCTAAATAAGAAAAGGCAAAGTCCAGGTCAGCGTTTCACCCACTCTAAAGGCAGTGGTGATAGTCAAAACCTTCATTCAACCAATTCAACAATCTTTTCGTATTCTTATCATACATTTCGTTGATTTTCATTAGGCAATTGCAGATACACATAGAATGGGTCATGGAAATTCGAGACAGGATTGCTCCTCCGGCGATTCCGCTGACGGCACCAAACCGTCGCGGATAAGAAGACTCGGTCGACGGCTTCGCCTGCACAGTCGCCGTAGTTGTCACACATCTGCTTCACATTCTCAAACTTCTAAGATCCTTAAGGAGGAAGACTTTGCTGGAATCGCTCTCATCCGGATCATTAGCGTAACTTTCTTTAACTACTACTTTCTACGAATTTTGTACATTTTTACGCTCTCTGCTAGTTATAATACGAATATGTTTACGTTCTGTGTGTGAATTCGTATTTACGCGTAAGTTCTGGAGAAGTCCTTTATGTAGGTAATTCCTTCAAATCTTTGCTGAATTTCATACACACTTTGGTAAATGTAAAGTATATTCGTATTTACGCGTTTTTTTTCAAGTTCTGAAAAGAATCAGTGCGCAACTTGTTGTAACTAATCTCTACGAATTTTGCGAAGTTTGTACATAATTGGGTAAATGTTACACATATATGCATGTTGAGCGTGTGAACACACTATACATTTATAAATATTTTAAGTTTTGAAAAGATACAGAGTATAACTTTCTCTAACTAATTTACAAATTTTGCAAAATTTTTACACTGAGTCTTATAGATGAATATTTATGTGTAAATATATTGTGTGCTATATGTATGTTTGTTTAAGTTTTGAAAGGATGCAGAGTGTAGTATTCTGTAACTAATCCTACAAAGTTTGCAAAAAATTGTACACAATCTGGTAAATGTAATACATATTGTGTGTATGAAGATTTAAGTTACACGTATGTATGAACTTGTGGTTGCTTTGTTTCAGGCTGAGATGAAATTTAAGGACAAATGGCTAGCTTGTATTACTCTTGGTGAACAAACTTTTCGCACTCATGTGTCTGATCAGTTAAGTACATGTGCCTGCAGATAGTTGCTTGGTAGTGAATTTGTGTCTTCAACAATGTTCACAGTACATACACACAGATAAAAATATGTATGTTGCATATAAATAATTTGAGAATTCACTTCTGCCACTTCTTGTAGTCCACGGTTTTAGTTAGGGATGGGGGTTGCTTATGCTATTTGTTGCTCAGTATGTTGGGTGTGAGTACAATGATCAAAGGTTGTTTAGAATTCTTTTAACAATTTAAGGATAATTTGCGAAAAATGAAACTAACTTTTACCTGAAGTATTCTAGATCTCGAGAAGAAAAACAAAGATGAAGAGTTTAAGTTATGATGTACCAGTTTTATTTAACAGAACTGCTTTTGAGATGTGAGCATGCAAGTGATAAACAAATTTTGAGTTTACCCTTGGGTCTTATATTTTGTTGGAGCTGGACAATTGAGTAAATGAAAAAGAGTTAGAACTTTTACGAGGTTCTTTATACCTGCCTGGATATTTCAAAATGCACTAACAGTAACAGACATGAAAAGTGACACTATTTCATCTGGAATTGCAGCTGGAAAACTCTGCACGTTGTAAATATTTTTGGAGCAAAAAGTTGGAAAATTGCTTCTAATCTTCTGCTTATCTTACAACAGTTCAGAGTGTTATTATCTTGATGTGCTGTATAGTGTATAGAGATTCTTGTTATCTTTGGAATTTTGCTTGCTTTGGATCATTATTTCTCCAGAAAATGATAATGTGCCAAGTATGATATGCACAAAAGTACACCATCTCCTTGTTATTTGGCATTCTTATCAATCTGCTACTGCATGTTTATGTATTATAAACTGGAACTTCTGGAAGAAGGCTTATCGATTCTTGCCTAGGAGATGTATATGACACATTTCACTTGATTTTCTCCAGCCATTCTATAATGTTGAAAAAGTAAAAAGGGCGTAGTTGTGCTTGGCTTCCCTACTTTTCACACCACAAATTAGTGATTATGTTTCTTTTTGTTCTGTAAATTTCTTTGCAGAACTGACAAGCCGACCTGGAACTCAGTGAGTAAACACTTTTTTTTTTACATCTACTATAAGTTGCTTGTGAAATAACATATATATTTTTAATATGATCAATGCACATATAGCTGAAGCTGATAAAATATTTTTGGCCACAATTATTGTTGCTTCCCCACATTGATTAAATACACTCACTTATTTAAGATGCTTATGGTGATTGTAGAAATAAAAATTTCCAGTCCTTGTACATGCAAAAGTTTCCTTGTGGGTAGGCGTTGAGTGATCTTTCTAGTGTTTAACTTACCTTTTGTTTATCAAGCCCGAGCAAAGTATGATAACTGAAGTCTAGTTAGGCACGTTACAGTGGGCTTGCACTGACCTTGCAATCCTGGGAATCTTTGTTCTGTTCAATACACACTAGTCTTGGTTCTACCATCTCATTACATTAGAGTGTTGCGTTCTAGGTTAAGCTATCTGTGAGAGAACCTGATCATTCAAGTAAAATCATAAGAAATGAGTAAATAACCCAAGATCCTTATAAGTTCCTTTAGAAACCTTTATACCTCCTCCTGAACTATATCTGATATGGGCCATTGTATATCTCTGTCAACTTTCTGAATGTGCTAGGATTCATGCGTGAAATGAAAATTGAACTTACAGGTGAATGCACGAGCTTAAAGTTTGTTGTGATTCCATGTAAAAGAATTTAAGCACCCAACAAGTTTTTTTAGGGGAATGTGCAAGCTATGTGTGAATTAGCCCAAATTTTTGTAAGCCCCTTTGCTGCTCATATGTACCTGATGGGACACTTTGTATATTTCAAACACATTCAAATTCTAGAGAGGATAATGGCAAGTTCTAGAAGCTATTTTGACCTTCTTTAGTTTCTTCTTTAAATACTTAATAAGCTATCTGTGTCATGAGATTTTGCTGATATTTTTTAACCTTAACTTCTATAGGAAAAAAAGCTTCTTTTGGAAAAACATGGAGCACATCTTGCAAGAATATCTGTTTTTGAGGTGCGTCATACTTGTGGTTGTGAAAATAGTTTGTATCTCTTGCTAGTCAAATTTGACCATTTTAAATCTGAAAAAGGTGAATGGAGGAGCTTGATAATTTCTGGTCATCATGGTTCATGTTGAGAATGTTATTGGTAAAACAAAATTAGGATATATGCTTTCTGTCATTCCAATCATTCATGAATTATGTAGCATCCTGAGATTTATATACAGTTCTCAGGGACAAGATTAAACCTCATCTTTATCTTGATATGCTAGGAACCAGAATACTCTTTGTTGATTTTTTGTTCCCAATCGCGTTCCTAAAGATTTCTGGAGGAAGATATTGTTGTTTCATTTTCATCTTTGCATGATGTTGCACTTGGAAACGCCAATATTGTTTTTATCCTCCTAGTTGTTACCAAAAGAGAAAAAAACATAAAAAGTAAGAGAAAATCCTCATAAATTACTCACTACTGATTTATTTTATTTATGGTACAGACCAATAGACTTTCGAGGAACAATCTGATCGGTTACTGTGAGGTTGATCTACTTGAATTTCTCTCTCAGGTGAGTTGTTCTTGAGATTGAGAAAATATCTGCAACAAGTGGCACTGTATTTGTCATGTTTATGTTGTTAACCATGGATTAATCATTTGTAATATAATTGTGCAAGTTCTTGGGTTTACTTGTTTGTAAGAATCATCTTATTTTAATTTACAGTATTAATTTACAGTATGATAAAATGGCTAACTCTCCTATTATCGTATTCTTCGATTTTACTATTACCTTTTGTTTTCTGTGCTTCGGTCATCGTACTATTTGTTGTTTCTACTGTTCTTTTCTCCATTGTTTTCTCTATGGTTTCTTCACTACTGTATTTCCTTTTCTTACTGATTTTGATATGCTTTATTTGAACTGAGGGTCTATTGGAAACAACCGCTCTACTTTCACAAGGTAGGGGTAAGGCTGCGTATACACCTTTGGTATGTTGTTGTTATTAGGCAAAATGGGATTTGTGTTTTCATTTTGTTTTGCTTTGTAAGGTTATGTCATAGGGAAATTAGAACATCTGTTACAGAGAGGGCAAATCCACTTGTCGAGGACACATTCCTCAAATTGTACTCACATAACAATGTGAATAAATTCTGAATCCTCATTTCTTATAAAGCTTACTGAACTAAGCATTTGTGTGATTTGCCCTATATCAATTTTGTATTTGCGCTTTACAATATTATATGTTATGAGAGGTAGAGTAAAGGTGGCCTTTAATGACAAGTCTTAGGAATTTTGGAAAAACTTGTTAAAAGCAACTTCAAATAGCAGTTATTACTTTCACTATGCTTGGATTTTGTAAGATAAAATATGGAAGCGGCTTGATCTTTACTATGCTTGGATTTTGTAGCATTTTAGTGGTTACCACTTCAAATAGCAGTTACTTTCATCAAGCATTTGGATAATTCAGTAGCCTGCAAGTATCATACGTCCAAAGTAGGGTGTTAACCAGTGCAAGAGCAAGGATGTTATATTAAGATTGATGTAGTTTCATAAGATAATGTTTTTAGAAGTTTTTACTTGTAAGTATTAACAGAACTACAGGAGCCCGTTGGCTTGTTAAAAATGTAGATATGGTGTATGGAGCTGCATTCCGTAGTTTGCAATATTTGCACCTTTCCTCTACTTGGAGAAAGTTATTCTGTTCTCAAAGGATCTACTAAAAGGATACCATGCTTTCAGATGTATCCCACACTTCTTGTGGTTAATCTATGTCTGCTGAATAGTAACTTAAATTTTTTGGATTGTTAAATGTGGGCTTGTGGCCAAGTCCCTAATCATGAAATCAGGTTTTTCTTCTCTTTCGCAAACCAACCCTTAGCCCAATGCTTAAGAGAATAACTTATCTTGCAGGATTGCAGTTCTGATACTGAGGTTTTTGACTTATTAGACCCATCATCCGCCTCCACAATTGTTGGCCGTATATCTATTTCGTGTTGCATTGAGGTTTGTATTCGCTGGGGACCCATCTACTTTTAATTACTTATGGTAGGTTTCTTTAGGCCCTCATCCCTGATATGTGATTACATTTTCTTGGCAGGACCCCGTTGAGACGGAGAAAACCTTTGTTAGGCGCATCTTATCTATAGTGGTATGTGAAAACTTTACCTATGCTGTCATTCTGGTTGACAGTGATCTGTTAGTGGATCCTTCTGATTTCTGAAGAACAATGCAGTATAAGCTGTCTAGAAACTGTCTCACCTATATAGGCGTGTCCCTCGTTCAACCTTTTTCTTTTTTGTTTCTTGATTCATCAAAAAGAACTGGTTCAATCTTTTCTTTTTCTCTCTCTTTTTTAATTTTTTTTATCAAGATCATCCTATGCATATCACACAAAAAGGGGCTCAATTTTAAAAAAAGTTGTTAAGTATCCAAAAATCATCCATATATCGGAAGAAAAGTGGTATTGAATCATTGTGTTCTGCAATGTGGACCATCCCCTGTTCTGTCTCTTTCACTTTCCACACTGGGCCCGTCACTCCTTTGGAAGTTGTATTGGTTCTTTCTAACCAGGTTGACCAAAAAGTGCACTAATTTCCCTTGTCATCAAATTAAAAAAAAAAACTCATTTCTTTCTGTTGACAGAGAGAAGGTAAGTAAAGGTCATTTGCTTACATTATGTAAATAATTTTCAGTTTATTATAATACACACACTCTCAGTTGCTTCTCTGTTCTTATTACTGTTTGGTAATGAGATGATTTATGAATTTGAGATTTGTTGTTCTTTGCAGGACTGTAATGAAGACGGAGAGCTTTCATTGGATGAGTTCTCTGATTTGATTGATGCGTTTGGAAATAAACTGGCAGCTGAGAAGGTTCGCATCTGAAGAGTATCTTGAGCTCTGATTGTAGTTCTTTTAGAGCCTCTCATGCAACACGTTATTGAACTTGATTTCTAATCTAGATCACATCCTGTTCATACTGTGATTTCAATAATGACCTTTTCTCAGCATAATATAATTGCGTTTTTTGAAAAGATACTATCCTGCAGAGAATTCTAGATACATATTTTGTAATTTATTTAGCCAAGGCATACCTTGTATTTTCTGTGAGGACTGCTTAGCAATCTTTATTCTGTTTCTCAGAAAGAGGAGATATTCAAGCAAGCTGACAGAAACGGGGATGGTGTTGTTAGCTTGGATGAGTTAGCCACACTTCTGGCTATACAAAATGAAAAGTAAGGCCTTGTAAAATTTGCATTCCTGGAATCAAATGTGATTATTTCTAGGAATCCCTTCAATGATCAGGTTTAATGAACTTCAGCGTCTAAATGAGTTCTTTTTTATTTGTGTTACTCCACTATTTAATTAAGTGAGACTTTTGTAGTTCTAGCAATGAGGAGGCAGGGAACTGAGAGAAAAGCGGGGAAGGGGAATGGCCAATGGGAACTCCAAAAGGAAACTATTCTCTTGTCCTAATAACGTATGCAAACGTCACATGGATCCCATTTGTTAATTCATAATTGTCTGACGAAAGAGTTGGGTAGAAGAGTTAAATTTCTATGTGATGTTTCCTTAGTTTCTTTGCAAGGGTTTGTTCAAGCTTTTAAATAGTATCTTCTGCAGAAAGGAAAATGTGAGCCACCATCATAAAATAGGTGTACAAGACTCTTCATTTCTTAAAAAGGATATCCCAACAAATATATGCTTAGGGTGAAAACTATTAGCAACTTTCTTAAAAAGGATATCCCAACAAATATATGCTTAGGGTGAAAACTATTAGCAACCATCACAAAATAGAAGCACAAGGCTTCCTTTGTTAAAGGGAACATTCTGACGAAGTATTGAACTTCATGATGTATGATCACTTTAGATGCTTCATAGCAACTAAAGTAAAGTAAGCTGAAGGTAGTTAGTGATGAATAAAATGGATGAAAACTAAAAGTTTCTATGTGTGCCTTTGACACAAGTTTTAGCTTAGAAACTTAGTTCTTACTGTCTTGCCGGTCTTATAATCAGTGGCGGATCTAGGATTTTAAAGTTGTGGGTGCTCTCTTAGCTTAATAGTGGTGGAGAAAACTTTCACTAAAGGATTTCAAAAGATATATAAAAAAACATGTTGAGAGTGAGATTCGAACTCAGGCTCAACAACACTAAAACAACCTTAAGCACCCACCATGAGCCATTGGACCAATCAATCCACTTGCTTATTGGGTGCTCTATGTTAATTTTATACCAATGCTTCTTAATTTCTACATAGATATATATAGTCCGATACAAGATTAATGGGTGCTCGAGCACCCGGCGGACTCTATGTGGGTCCGCCCCTGCTTATTACTATTCTATAGAAAACTTACCTTTCCCCTTTGTAGGCATCCCTCTATCACATAGCACCCTGATAGCACTTTCCAATTCCACCATCTGATTTTAATTTTGTGAGTAGCATCTTCATCTATCATTCCATTCTCTTGAAACAATATTCCTAGACATGAGTGCTATGTGATAGAAGGATGCCTATCAAAGTGTAAGGTAGGTTCTATGGAACAATTGTAAGACCGGCAAGGTTGTAGTGAATGTTGGACTGCTAAAGTCCAACATATCCACAAAATGAGTGTTGCATAGATGCGGATGCTAAGATGGATGTGCGGTCATACAATATTAGATAAGATTAAAAATGACCACATTGGTTGCACCATACAGAAGTTGAAGAAGAATTGCTTAGTTTTGTATTATTTATAGGTAATATCTACTTCTTCTTCTACTACTACTATTATTATTTAACTCATTTTTATTTTATTTGGTATAATGATGATATGAATTGAGATTAAATGGAGAAGTGAAGATTCATATAACCGACCCAACTTGTTTGGGACTGAAGCGTAGTTGTTGTTTTATCTTGCTGTATCATGTGAAAAATAACATAGTTGTCTTTAAACTCTTTTATATGGTGGTATGTAGCCTGAAAGGTTGTTAACGGGACAATTATTCTTTAACAATGTACATGAGAATGGATAACAGTGGGAGACACATAAATTTTTTATCTAGAGATGATCAGAAACCTCCTTGTGAAGTTATCTAGTCAATATCTTTTTTGGACATTCCTAAACTTTTGTCCAGAGTTCTATGGCTCAAGTGAAGATTTCTCTTTTTTGGAAGATATAACTACTTCTGTCGCTGGCTTCATGTTCTTATATTCTCCTGTTGACTCAATGTTCTTCTCTTGCAGGGAACCAATAATTAATTGCTGTCCAGTTTGTGGCGAAGTTCTTGAAGTTTCGGATGGGTTGAATAACATGATTCATATGACCCTGTGTTTTGATGAGGGGACTGGGAATCAGGTTATGACAGGAGGATTCTTGACTGATAAGGAGGCTTCAAGTGGGTGAGAATTATGCAACTTTTCTGAGTCTAATTATTCCTAATAAAATTACTTACCTCTTGATTATTATATTATTTTTTGATATTCTTCTGATCTTTTAAAAATGAAATATTGAAGTTCACGTACTTTTATAATTCTGTGTAGATGGATGTTCAAACTGAGTGAATGGGCCCATTTTTCAACTTTTGATATCGGTTTAAGGTCTGGTTCAAGTGCTTCACATATCTTGGTATTCTCTCATACTCACTCCATTCCTCACAATAAATGTTCCTCACCTTTCTGGTATGCAATATGGAATGAACAGTCCCTTTTCCGTAGAAACTGAGTGAAGGATCTTAATCATTAAAGTGTGCTTTATTTGCCTTGTCTTCTTACATGCTTTATCAGAAAGACCAATTGGCTTTTCCTCTTTTGCTGACTTCAGCCGTGCGCATTGCAATTAGATATTGTCTTTAACACTGTTTTGATATGCTATTCAAAATTGACATGGTGCGGTGTTGAAGGCAGGACCAAATGTCTTACAAGTAGGGACTTTTCCTGTGTTTTCTCTGGATCTGGTATCACATTTTCATTTCAGATTGTGTTTCTAAACCATTTTTGCATGTTTTACTTCATAAAGCTGATGAAATGGGCCTTCTTGAAATTATCACCTAGCAGTAACAGAGTGTTGGATATCTTTTGGTAACTCTACCTATTTTGAAGTATTACTGCAGATTCCTTGGCAATATTCAGATGGTAAATTAAGTAGCTTCTACACACTGTTGCTGTGCTAGAAGCGCGTATTCTAGTTCTTGGGCAAAGCCTGTTGGTGTCCAATTCCTTTATATCTGTATTTTCATCCTGTTATCAATTTAGCGTTCTCTCGTGAATTCTGAAGTGCCGTATATGATCCCATTGCTAGCAAAAGTTATTATTTTGAATTGGCCGAAGATTTGGTATCATTTCTTCCTTTGAGACTCGCCTTCTTTTGAATCTTTACATTTAAGATCTCTTGAAAATAATCACTGTCTGAGGGCTCACCTATTTCTCCATGGCCCTTTACTGCATTCGTGTAAGATTTATAAAAAACAACTGGATGTTTGTTTCTTTTGTTAATTCATTCTCTCGTTCTTTTGCCTTACATGCAATTTCTGGCAGAAGAGTCTGAGAATTAGAACATGCTGGAAGAAAAGGTTCTTTTGTCCTCTGATGGCATCTGATGTTGCATCCTCGCTTTGTTAGGTTTATGACCGCCGAAAGAAAAGGCTAGTGGAAGAAATAATTGATCGGAAGATAGTCTTGTCAATGAGGGCTATCTATCAGTCTAAATTTGGCCTTGGCCTTATGGATAATGGTATGCTTTTGACTTAATCATTTATTAAGATCTTCAATTGTAAGAAGCAATTTTCGTATATATGTTCCATCCATATATAAGCCTATATATGTATATCCATCTTGTTCGTCCCTATGATGTAGATTTGTTTCAGTTTTTGGCCCATACTTGAAGTAGCTTCTTCAGCCTTTGGTTTTCAAAAACATAATGGTCTCAGTCCATCTATAATATATGTATCTCAATCTGTTAGAGATCAGGGATATTTGGTTGCTCCCCATAGTCGAAAATCAAAAGAAGTACAAACAGAAAGCAAACACATAATAATAAATTTGATCAATCCAATGCACTTTATTTGATTATTGTTCACATAATCAACGTTGCATGGGCCAAAAATTCTTTTTTTTTCATGGAAAAAGGAAATTATCTGATGCTGATTTGGTATTACCGAACTTCCCCTTCATCCTATCTGTTTTCCATAGCTACTTGAGAAATGTACAGTGAGTATCTAGTAAGAGTTAATAAATTGCGGCCCCATCTTTTCTGCTGTGGATCTTGTTGCTGATTATTACCATTTTAACTTTAGTACAGGTGCAAAAGAAATCTTGCGGAGCCTCTCTGAAAAACAGGGCAAGAAAATGGATTCTGCTGAATCTGCTAAAGAAATACCTAACTTCATTGAATTTTTTAAGGTATCCGTCCCAGTTAAATATCAACATCATCATTATGATGTCAGAATCAATTCTGATTATATATGGTTCTTCATTCATCCTAGTAGATTCACTAGCTAGCCTAAGCCAACTGCAGTGAGATTCTGTACTTTTTTTTCAATAAATCAATTTTTCTGTAACATCTTATAGCCAACTTTGGAAAAGAAGTTCTATTTTTTGGAGAATTAGAATTATTATCCTTTTGCTTTCCCCATTTAATTTACCCTGGCTACTGTTGCAATGAACTATAGGTGGCCTGGAAGAGATTTTGAATGATAAAAGTTACATTTTTGGATTAAATGCAACTTCCTTTCCATGTATCATGTTCAAAAAGCTATCCCCTCTATCCTTAAAGGGTCCTTTCCCTTTAAACTGAAATCTCGTCCATCTTCCTCATATCGGAAGAAGTTTGCTTCAACACTTCTATTACTTTTGATATAACACTATACAATCAAGTTGGATATGCATCATAAATGATCTTTTGGAGTGCGGAATCCTAGTATGTGTTCATTGCAAGAATTCAATTGTCAAATAGGACCAACATTTATCCTAGTAAATATTACAACTTTAGACTCAATTCTTGGGCCTACTTCTCTATGAAGTACTAGGAGATTTGAATTATACTCTTGATCCCTATATCTGACTAAGTGAAATTGTGAAAGAGGAAAACTGGATTGCAAGGCCCTTGATTGAATAGTCTTTTAGTTCTGAAATGGGAAATGAGACGTAATTCTTTTACCCTCATTATGATCTTAAAAGCCCCAATCTTTAGATGCTGAAGATGAGATCATTTGTTTGGTGATTTGACTGCATGGCTATTTTATGATGAGCATGTTTTGTGCTTGAATTTATTATAATTTCTATATTTCTTGGCGATATCTATGTATAGTTTCTTTTGAAGTACACAGAAAATATCTTGTTCTTGACTTCTTGTAAATTGCTGTGATTGAATTCAATAGTTCTGTTTCAGGATCAAATAAATATGGATGAAATCAAGTATCCATTGGAGCAATTTAAGGTACGCCAAGACCTTCAGGCAGCATGGGCTTTCATTTGAGAGAGTATAGTTTATTCTTTCTTTATTCACTTCAATTCGGTATGCTCCTTGTATATGGAAGCTTCCCATTATCAATGAAACAACACTCAATCTAAAAAAAAAGTCCCAACTAGGTCTTTGGACTGATTGCAGGAGAATGAACTGATATTAGCAGTGCTATGAATTATGAAAAGAATGAATATAGTTTAGTTTGTCATATGCTTCAATTTGGTATTACATATAGAAGAAGTGAGTAGATGAACTGAAGCAATCTTTTCTCATGTCATATTATTGTTTCTGCTAGGAGTAGCTGTAGCTATGAGATGGTAACTTGAAATAAAGCACAATTATTTGGCATACATCAAGTCAAAGATGAAATGTGCTAAATGTTTGCGGTATATTACTTGTTTCAGTTGATTGTTGATGAAATTTAGACATGGACATACAATCGACTGATGAGTGCATAGTGCATACCACAAAATAATATATATCCGGGAAACTTATCAATTATCCGCAAAGCAAATGGGAGTTCCATTTTGTATAAAATGGAAAAATATTTTAAATCAATTCGTCTGTTTGCTATCAGTTAATCTAATTAAAGAGAAAGCTTATACAGTGAGGAAGATTGCTGGTCACTTGAATGTACTATATCTTGATCAATCCAATGCACTTTATTTATATGTGATTATTGTTCACATAATTTACTAGTATTGTAAATTTTTAATGAAGTGCTCTTTATCATTGCACATCATTTCTTTGATGGTCTCGTAAATTTGGTTTCCAGACATTCAACGAATTTTTCATAAGAGAGTTGAAGCCTGGTGCAAGACCTATTGCTTTTGTAGAACGTGATGATATTGCTGTATGTGCTGCTGATTGCCGTCTGATGGCATTCAACAGTGTTGCTGATAGTATAAGATGTTGGATCAAGGTAAATCCAATTATAGTTAACAAATGTGTGTTTTTCATTATTTCTGGTAAATATTGTGCTGTTTCTCATGATACCAGTAATGATCGCCTAGTGCAGATTAGTTGCGGAGCCTATCAGAATTGCTGATTTTGTTTCTCTTATTTCGCCTTTATGTTTGTGTTATTTTGATTTCTTAGAAGTTTCAAAAGCTTATTCTCATATACATTGTGATGACAACTACCTTGGTATCTTATGGATTACCTCAGGGTCGAAAGTTTTCCATCCAAGGTCTACTGAATGAAACGTGTTCTAGTGAATTTGTCAATGGAGCTCTAGTGATATTTCGCTTGGCACCACAGGTAGAACTGTTGTGAAACTTCTTCATTGTTGGAGCTATTTCACACTATTAAATATCTCTGTTAATTTCTCAATATTAAACTTTTTTGGTTAAGTAAATTTCCAGTGTTGTATTCTGATTTACACCTTTTGGATATGCTGTATCCAAATTCAGGACTATCACCGTTTCCACTTTCCTGTATCTGGAACTATTGAGAAATTTCTTGAACTACCTGGTTGCCTGTATACGGTATGTAGAGTATATTGCTTCTTTGTATGTCGCCTATTTGTTCTTGGCAGCGTATTGCTGCTTCTTTATTAGAGTAATTTTTAAACCCTCCTAAATGATTCATGTTATTCCACCCACCCCACTCCCCTTTTCTTCTCTTTCTTCTAGGTGAATCCTATTGCTGTGAATAGCAAATACTGCAATGTCTTCACCGAGAATAAGAGGGTTGTGTCTATAATTTCCACAGAACAATTTGGAAAGGTATGCCATTTTATGCATTTGATTCTTGTCTTAAAAATTTATTCTTTTCATGAAAAAGTTATGTACTGCTTTGTTATGTTGTCCTGCTGTCTTTTATTGGCCATGCTAAATTTAGAAGTAATTAATTCTGATAAACGGTATCAGTAATATGAATGACTTTTAAGCATTTACCCAAAACTTTAAGTTGATGGGTAGAGTAGTTTAGGACTATTATGATCCCTTTCAAAATCCTTTTACAACTGAAGTAGGGCATTGTGTATCTCTAACACCCTCTTATACTTATATTCGAATCCTAGAGTTCACGCATAGATTGAAGTCCTGTTCTCTCTTCTCTTCGTTTTTTTTTTTTTGAAAGAGTGATGAACTTAATTTTTAAGAGCCTGAAATGGACCAACAGCTCAAGAGTGGGCTGATGGCAATACTTTGATAAATTGTGGGTATGTCATGGAGCTGAGAAAGTGGGTTTACCAGGTTCAAGAGTGACCCTAAATTTGAGAGAATGAACTAACAGGCTAAACGAGTGAGTGTTGACTTGGAGCAAAGAAATAAACTAAATGGATGGAATTTTTGGGAGAGGTGTGGACAGAGATAAAAGTAGGAAATCTATATAGAATTCAGTTGGAAGTATGAAGAAAAAGGGTGTGAAAATAGAATTATGCTTAGAGAACGAGCTTAAATTGACTTGATCACTATGTGAAATCTAACTGTCAAAACCAAAACCATAAGACGACAGGTGGATAGCATATGCCATCGTAAACCTTTGGAAACTTTATGCTTGTATGTTTTAACTTTTTTCAATAATACCTCCAATTAATGTAACGTGGTTTATTCCTTTACATGTGGAATGAAGTTTTTTCCTGTATTAGTTTTTCTCCTTTCTTTTTACTCTTAAGGGTTAAATTGAGGAGCCCAAATGGTTCCAATTTGGTTGAAAATAGACCTAGAGCGTAGAGTGTCAAACGGGTTGAGGAAGTGGCTGGAGTAGTGATTGAGCTGAGAGAGAAAAACAGAATGATATTCTGTGATACTCCCTCCGCCCCAGTTTATGTGGTACTGTTTGACTTGACCAAAGAAAGACTTTTGGACTTTGTGGTCTAAAATAAACCTTAGACACTTGTGTGACTATTAATCATTTCATTAAGGGTGAAAGGGTAATTTTTAAGTAGAATTGTTTCTGATTATAGAAAGGTGACATTCTTTTTGAGATAGACTAATAAGTAAACTAGGAAAGTGTCACATAAATTGGGAGAGGGAGTTATACCATTAGGAAAGTCTACAGAAAAATGGATGTCTGAGAATATATATATAAGCATCAAACGAAGTAACCACAATCTCGTTGATATGCCATCCGAAGTGGACATTTTAAATATCTGAAAATTCAGAATGATACATCTATTCTCCCCTTTATCAGTAAGAGGTTTTTGATTATTATCTTACAACATTTCCCTCATTAGGCTATGTTTGATTGTTTGGTCAAAGCAATGGATCTAGTGACCTATCTCATTGACACGGTTATCAGATCCAGGCCACTTTGTTTGTGTGACTCCTATTTTGAAGTTCCTTTTTGATGGATTTGCTAATTTTTAGAAAATCTCCACGTGTGCATAACTCGATGCTCTATCAGTCTATCTTGATATCATCTCCTTGCGGCTATTTTTAATAGTTATTAATGTGTTTTGTCTCTAAGGTGTTGTGTAATCTTCTCACTAAAGCTTCAATCCTTCCCTTTTCTGTTTATAAGAGCTCTCAATATACTTGTTACTAATGCTTAATTGCTTGTACCCGTCTAAGTTGAGTCAACAATTCTGACTTGTTAGCTCAGACATTGAATTCTATGACCTTACTGTGTTTCATTATGCTCAATTTGGTGAAAGAAGCTTTGCTTAATTGACTGCAGGTTGCATTTGTTGCAATTGGAGCAACAATGGTTGGTAGCATTAATTTCTCTAAAAAGGAGGGCGACTATGTGAGAAAAGGGGATGAGGTTCGGTACTTATGATGTTAGGCTTTTGCTGTCTGAGAATTAAATGATCCTGTTTGACGTCTAATTCACATTTCTTTTTCGTGATTGCAGTTTGGATATTTTTCTTTTGGTGGAAGTACCGTAATTTGTGTCTTTGAAAAGGTAGGTCACCAAGATTTTTTTCTTTCTAGTGGGAAACTCCATTTTGCAAGATGTGGATGTGCAGTTGGAAGATTAGACAGATTAAAATGACCACATTCACAGAAGCTTTAGAGATCGTGAACTTTTTAGGGAGTGATGGTGAATTACTTGCCTCATATATTAGCCACCTTACGATGTTCACTCCAAAATTAAACATTTTGTCTATATGTAGAATTTTTCACCCTTCCCTTCTCTCGTTTTTGGCTATTGTGTCCAATTTAAGTCTCTACATCTGGAAGCGCTGCTCCTTAGAGGGAGTAGTAAACAACAAATATGGAAATATCTTGTTTTATGAAATTTAACTATCCTGCTGTTCAGTGATTTTGGCATCTAATCGGTTGAAATATACAGGATTCCATAAGGATAGATGAGGATCTGTTGGAAAATAGTGGAAGATCACTAGAGACCTTGGTATCAGTAGGAATGCAGTTGGGTGTCTCCGTAAAGAAGCAGGGTAACGTGAAGCTGCCAAATTTAAGAAACCTTTCATTATGAGTTTGATATCTTTGTCAACTGTGTAGAGATTAGTTCTAGATGATTGGACGAATTATTCAAGCTGATTATTGTGCGTAGTTTGTAACTTCTATGGCTTGTCTGCTAAATTATGTTAATTAGTAATTTCCTTCATTTTTCATGATTGAATATACTAATAACATGAATTAGCATTTGCTATCGTTCATTTGTGATTAATTTGTCATTTCTTATGATGTAAAACGCACGGTATGTTATAACTTGTCATTAGCACTTTTTTAAAGAAAATGTTACATTCTGTACACTGATAATGGATCTTGTCTACATGTAGTTTTGCAGTTCTCATACTTCAATATTGTAGCTTTACTGACTTTCTGAGAAAGATGGCACTGCAGACAATGGTTAGATGTGAACTTGCATAGCTCTTCTTCTGGATGCCACTTTCTTTCTGGACAATTTCATGACTTGACCTTTTACTGAGATACCGCTGACCACAGGGAAAATGACGTTACATTGTTGTGTATCTTATTAGTGAAATCTTTAGAAGGTTTGTCTGTAACCACCAATGTTATACGGGTAAGGGTTTGGCTGCCCATTGGCAAATCCTACCTGTCCTTGCATTCCATTTTTCTGATACTCTTGCCACATTAACTGCTCTTCCATTAGTAGTCTCTGTTTCTTCTCCATCTCGGACATCTGAACATATGCTGGTGGAGCTATTGCCAGTGAGGCTGCAAAAGGATCTGTGCCTGGTGCGGCTGTATTAGCTCCACCGTTTGCGGTTGGAGGTGCAGGCAATGCTAGCATTGCTGGCCGTCCTGCTGAGCCAAGTGCAATGCTGCTTGCACTTCCAGTAGCCATGACACCTGAGCAGGCTACTGCCTGAGACACTGCTCCTTGTTGGTACATGCCATTGAGCATTAATGTGTCGAAGCCTCCAGGGAGGGAGGTCTTCTGGTTTGACAAATGACTCGCGGACTGAACCAGTGCTGTCTCCCAATCTCCTGAATCGTTGAACGCTTGCCATGGTGAAATGCTTGTTGCAGGATTGGTCGTTGCTTGACCACCATCAAACAGCGCTAATGCCAGTTGATCTCCATGTTCTTCCGAAGTTGGAACATCTTCACTCAAGTTTAACAAGTCTCCTTCTTCTTGGGTTTTCACCGCCTTCTTTTCCTCTTCCTCTGTCTTTTCTTCTGTTTCTTCGGGTAATGTCTCTGGTGCTGGTAATGCCTTAATTGCATTCATGTCCTCTTCCGGTTCAGTTTTAGATTCTTGCCTTTTAGTTTCTTGAACGTACTCAGCAGTTGGTTCGTTCCGCATTGCCTTCTTGGTCTGTTCCCTGAAGGACTTTTCTCGTATAAGGTCATCCATACGCTCTAGTTTCTTTGGTGGAATGATCTCAATATCTGGATATTCAGTAGTGCGTGTGACTCCAACTGTTTTACTCCAATCGTAGAACTGTTCAATCTCCTCATATTGCTTATTAATTCTGAAGAAAATCTCAAGAACCTTCACAGAGTCTGGGATTGATAGTTCTATGAACTTATCAAACAAGAGAGTCGTGATTTCTGTTAAATCATAATATAGCTGGAAACTTTCCTTCACTAATGCATATAGAGCCACAATCACCACTCGATTGTTCTTTGCAGAACCTGAAACATATAGTGGAATTTTGTGTATTTAAAGACTATTTGAGAAAAGGAGTCGGTAAAATTGTCATTTGATATATATATATATATATTCGATCTTTTACCAAATGCATTGCTGCAGGTCGACTTGGCAAGAAATATTGAAGGAAAAGTGGAATTCTGAAATACAAACCTGCAGGTCGACAGGCTAAGAATCGCTCAAGAAGCTGCATGAGATGATGAATCCTTGAGAAAACTCGATCATTCTTCATTTCCCTGAGGGGTGTGGCTTTTACACCCATGGCATTATGGCGAACCTCTTCTTCATCATCATTGTATCCAAATGCACTGCGTTTCCCCCTACGGTTCTGCATCCTAAACTCCAAATGTTCGTCAAGGTACAAAGCATAAGATCGTACAAAAGCAGAACAATCCCAGGAGTTAGATCTGGAGTCACGAAAATCAGACATGTTGAGAAGCCTTGTTCCTCTCCTTGTGGCAAAGAAAATCTCTTCCTCATAGGATGGATCTCCGTCACATAACAGCCTATGGATCAACATGAGTGCCTTAAGCGCCACAACCCAATTCTTGGTCTTGCTAAGGCGTCTGGAAAGGAAATTGACACATGCACCAACATAGGCTCGAGAATAAGAAGTCAAGCTTAGAATCTCCCTTATATGTCTCTCCTCCGGTGGGTACTCATCGTGTCGGGTCGCCTTCACGATGGCAACTTCAAGATCGGACAAGGAAGCGCTGCTGCCTACTTTGGCCAAACTTATGCTCGTCTGGTCCTTTACTGCCCCTATTGCTTGTCTAAGCTTGCTTGGACCCATGAGTTGGATTATTTCTCTTCAAAGGATGGCAGTGTTAACCTGAAGAAATGAAACAAAAACAACCCTTAATATTGTGTAATGAAGATTCAGCGTGCATGCATGAAATGTTATTTACGTGAGAATTGACTAGTTTTACGCTAGCTATACCTGATTTTGTGGTAAGACACTGATGTGAATGTTTGAAAGATGAAAGAAGGAAATAAATTATATTGTTGTTTGTTTTCTTCTCTTTTGTGTCAGCTTAAATTGGGTGAATCTAATGACCGTAGAAATATCCTGTTCTTTAGCATCATTTTGAGGAGGCAAATGGAAATATTTTTCCAAAAACAGAGATACTACTTGCGATCAATGTAATTCTGTCTTAAAACCTTTTCTAATTTCTAAAATTTGCATGAAGAGAAACGATTATTATTCAACATTTTAAGGCAATACCAATTTTTCGGAAATGCAACTTAGAGGATCGATCCATTAACTATCACCTTCGACGTGCCACTTTAATTTTAATAAAATTACCATATATTTGTATTATTTTACACGTGAACTGATATATATATATATATATATATCAAAAACTCCCAGAGAAATAATGGAGTGACATAGAAAGACATGAAAATTGAAGGAAAAAAAACATATATTTTTTTAATTCAATTTTCACCATCTTATCTTGGTTTTATAATATCAGCCTTTTAATTTTGTTTTGTTATAAATTTAATAAATGCAATTATTTTCACGACGTATTTCTATGTATATATTATGTGTGTCATGGAATAGGATACTTTTTAGAAAATATTGAGCATATTGTAATCGTCTCTTGAATGTACTATTTATGTATCTTATGATCCTGTTCACTAAAATGATAAAAATTAACTTAATTTTTTGCTGTCTTTCCTTGAATTTGAAGTTTTGAACTTGATCTCTGATAATTGTTGTACCAGTTTCATCGACATTTAAGTCATACCAGGTGCATTTACTAAGAAGTCCTAGAGTAATAGAAAAAGAAGAGCATACTCTTTAAAACTTAAAAGGTGTGTTTCGATGAATTAGAAAATTGTAGTACTTTATAGGTTAAATAATTAAATACCAGATATTGATAATGAGATTATAAGAAATATCAAGGGCGGTTCCAGCTTGTCGGGAAGCTCATGCTAATTCATTCAGTAGTTTTGCTCAAATCTTATATATCTATACATAACGATAAACTCAATTATTATTATATATTAACTTAAAATTATGGTAGAAATCCGTAAACTTTAAATCTTGAATCCGAGAAATACTATTCCAAAGATTCTGTTAAATTAGTTTTTTTTTTAATCATTTGATTGTTAGGCTAATTTATTTTAACAACCACCTAAAGAGAAATATCTGACGGTACAGACATAATATGATCCATATAAGACGAATCGTCAGGTGGCTGGTAGAATCAAGAATGGATACAAATTTATTTGTTCGGTGCAGGGATGTGTAAAAATTTTAACAAGATGATTAATGTTAATTTTAATTATCATTAAATATATATTTTCAGCAACAATTAATATTCTTTATAAATGTTTCTAAAATCTATAGCGTAGTAAATCTAATGACAATTAACTAATGTCAATAATATATACATTTATTACCGTTAAATGTCACAAGTGAGTATATGGTGAGGTAATGAGATAAAAAATGATATATTTGAAGCTGAAAAAATAGCGGTGTTGAATCTTTTACGTTTTGGAGTTTCTAAAGAAGCGTAAACAAATTGAGAATGACAAACATACAAAAGAAACTACTGTCATTTTTTCTGTAATAAAACAAATATGCATTGTTATAAAGTTTTTTTTGCTGTAAATAAAAACAGTGCTTTTAATTTTATTTTTTTCCTCTTTTGTAGTGCTTATTAAGTTGTTGTAAAGAGCCGTATGCAAATTGGGAACAATAATTTCTCTCTCAATATAGGTACAAAAAAAGTGTCAATATTTTTATTTTGGTTCCCACTCAGTGTTTGTATCATTGAAGCCTCGATTAAATTTAAATTTGCGTTTGAAAATTTTATATTGGGTAAAGCGTTTTTTAATAAAGACAGACTTCATATCCAAGGAAACTCAAAATTGTGATCTTTTAACTTACTCACCGCTCCACCACAATTTTTAGTGTCAATTTGGTTGTGTTTACTAATATGAACAATAATATAATAAATTACAAAAGCTAACATAAATAGTTTGCTTCCTAACGCATCCTAATAATTTTTGGAGGAATTTCCAGCTCAATTATTTTATCTTTTTGGTAAATAATTGCCAGCTCAATATAGGTTGTGTATAACTTTAATTAATGTTTAGAATAAAATCCTTCACCATTCAACAGACTTTGTAACATAATGTTACAGGTAGAGTGTTAGAAACTTGTAGGCCTCTCGTGAATTCATTTTAAAGTATTTAAATATTCCAGAGTTGTATTTTTATCAGAATTGCAGATATGACTGCAGGAATAAAAACAAGTTTTAAGTCACATGAGTTGCATAAAACACATAAAAATTAAGTTTTTATATACCGCATGATACGAATAGAGATAGCAAAAGGCGGGTTAAATTAATTAAGAAAATTAAATAATATGTTCATTGAGTCAAAATTTCTTACCCAAATTAATCCAATTATCATTTATTTTTTTTACCAAAAATGGTCGTTCACCATAAATGACTTCTTCTTCTCTTGTTGTTTTCCTCATCCACCTCCTTCTTCAAAGTTCCAACTTTAAAAATCGACGTAAATTGTTTCGAGTGAATAATTTATCAAAAAACTCGAAATAGTGAAAAGAGCTCTTATCTAAATTTTGAGATTACTTAAGGAAATTTGGATTGGTTGAAATTGAATAAAAAAAAAAATTGGTACGCGATGTAATATACTTTATTGTACCATTAATGTATATAGACGTATAAATATTTATATATATATATATATATATATTGATACATTACATACACATATAACCATTTTGTTACTTATACATATATCACTAACTATTTTTATATAAATGAAAACTTGATTATATTTGATACAAATGAAACATTGTATATTTATGAAATTTTACATAATACCCAATTATCTCCAAATTTCTTAATACAAACAAGTAGAATGCTTTACAATAAAAATTTCAATCAAAATGTGGAACATACACTTCTAATTTTCCCTTGTTTTCCAGTTAGCACATCAATTCTGCCCATTTTGACCATTGCATTAGCAAAATCATCCTCAAAAGATGTCCCAAAAAATGGGCTAAAAATCCCAAAATAGGAATCGACAATATTCCTTGTATCAACATCTTCGTATAAACTAGCATCAGATCGTAACACAGCGAACCCACTCCTAATATTCTGTAAAATATTGTTATCAAACTCCTCGCTGCTTCCCCGATCCATCGGTAATCGAGCATTAACGTCCCCGTTTCGTGGACAAGCTGCCATTAATTCAGGCAGGAAACTGGGATCAATGGACGGATCAGAACCTCCTCCAGGCACAAAGTTGTATAACCTTTGTGTCATGAAGAAACATGCCGTCGTACCAATTGTATGTGCAGCTGCAAAGAATTGTACAATTTAAGTCGTATACAGTATAAAGAATTTATACATCATTTAAAGTGTTGTGTCTTAGCTTATTGGTGATACATTTAGTAATCTAGATATGGTCTTTTAGGTGGTCCATTTCCTAATTGAGTAATTATGTTGTGATCTTCAATTACTAATAAACACTACTCTAAAAAGGTTATTTCCTCCGTGTGTCGGATTCTTAAAAAAATAATGTGAAAGTCCTAATCATCTTAGAACATGATTAATTAGAGAAACAAAAAAAACCCCAATAATTAGTACTCATATCAAAAAAAGAAAGGTCCAAAATCGTGTCTTAGCTAATGACAATGTTCACATTCCCTTCAATGTCTACCAAACCTAGATAACCCAAAAAGTTTGTGATTTTCTTTGGGGGAAGATAGAACATAAGGGGGGTGGGGGATAGTATTCTTATAAAACAAGAATTTAAATTTAAGTTATATACGCTGTCATATCAACTTTTATTGACTATATATAGTAAGGTTATTATGACATCAAATTTATTACGACGAGTTATCTGTTGTTATAGATAAATTACCACTTAGCACGACGAGGTCTTTCTCCGAAAGACCTTTTTGGGAAAATTTAGCTTTGAGTATCTGAATAGACTCGCTAACATCCGGCATGTTATCTGCCAATGTTAAATTTGATATCACTCCATCTCTTCTTCCAGTTTCCACCTCGTATGAAGGTCCATTTGCCTGTCGAACATTTATTATATATACATAAAAAAAAAAATGAAGATAAACAACGAATTTGTCACAATTAAAAAAAATTCAACAGTGTAGTTAATCAAGAGAAAACATAACTGATGTGACAATTCCAAGATTCAAATTATTTTTTTTACCACAACAACAGCATCTCTAGCAGCCAAAGCAACAATATCAGCACAAGACACAATGCCAGGGCACACTTTTTCTATTTCTTCTTTGGCTCTTTCAATTACTTCAAATCCTGAAACTCCTTGATGTCCAAATGCATGTCTTTCTCCAATTTCCCCATTTTCTAACAAAATTGATCCATCACACCCCTGATCAATTGAACTCGTTACTTAAATATGTAAATTTTAATAAATCACTCTGCAAGTTTACAGTGCGCACTGACTCTAAATTCTGAATTTGTGTTTGACTAGTAAATTGAGAGTAAAACTAACCTGAACGAAACAATCATGAAAATGAAGCCTAAGCAAAACAGGAGCAATTCTTTGGCTGGAAGCAGCAACTTGACGGACAACAGTGCTAACAATGTTCTCAGCTTCAGGACATGTTTTGCCATAAAAACCAACTTTTAGTTGGGCATGTGACATCCCTACTAGATGGCTTAAAATTAGAATGAAAAATATGAGTGCCATTTTAAAATTAGTATAATAAATTCTTGGAAAGAAAAAATATAAAAGAAAGAGAAGATGATGAAGATAAAAGAGAGAATTAGGTGGTGATCATTTGTGTAGTGCACCTATTCACTATATGTAGACATAATTTTAGATTTTTTTTAATCTTTTGTTTCTCTTTCCACACTTAACTAAAGAGATGGCAATGTGTCAAACATCAAATTGCATGATTTGGGGGGTTTCGTTTTCTTCTGTCCTTTTAAAATTTTCTTCCCCGCTAGTAGCGACAATTAATTAATGGTAATAACTTAATTATTAATAAATATGTATTTTTAAGGTAATTAACAATCTTTATAAATATTCCTAAAAATTTTAACTCTCTTTATTAATGTGTATACTTATTTTTGCTATAGTGCCATTATTTATCTCATTGAAATTCACTGATTTGAAAAATAATACTTCCTTAGGTCCATTTTATGTGATGACGATTTTTGACTAGACACAATATCAGAGTGTCGTGATATTTTTATGATTATTAATTAGGGAATGAGATTTAAGGTTAAAAGAGTTGTAAATATAGAAAAACACATTTTTATACAATCCGATTACGTAAATAAAAGTATCATAAGTGAGTATTATAATATTTACATTATTATAATTGAGTCAACTATTTGTAAACATCGAACAAGTGACGAATTAATAAATATAAATACAATTGACAGTAGGAGTTCACATGTTGATACATAAAACATATAGATTTTTGGGACCTTTATGGATGAGCCGTTTTAATTTTTTTGTTTTGTATATTAGTGCTGCAGTTAATACATTTTCACAACCTCTTTTTTATTTTATTTTTTATAATGTGGATGGCATTCCTACCTTTTAATATTTTTCCAGTTTTAGATTTTAGGGATGTATACTCGATCGAACGAAATATAGGATTGATTCAATATTGAATTCCGAATCTCCATAAACGACTAATGATAGGGGTTGTATTTTTATGAAGCGACAAAGTAATACTAATCAAGAACCAACTCCATTTTTAGTTGTCATTATATTGTTTTATCTAAATAAAGTGACTTGTACTGATCAAATATATAATTGCATGAATGCAACTATACAACCGACTGATAAAGCAAAAATGTATCCCAACAATTAGGTGTAACTTGATCTGATTAATATATTTAATACATTGATTCACTTATTATGATCAAAATATTCATGTAATGATTTTCTTACTTAAATAATTGGAGAAATCGTATATCCAAGAAATAATTACAAGTCCCATACCTTTGAATGATCTAATTTACAAAATAGCTAGCAAATATATAGATTTTGTATACACATAATATACATCATCAATATATAAACTTTTTATAGTCCTAAATTTAATATATCAAAAGTCATCTTACACATCGATACAACTTATTTGAGGGGAGAGGAGAATGTGATATGATATTCGTTGCCGATTATATTCAACTTTCAGCATGTATAATAAGTATGGTAAGTGTGTATAGTATTTATATATCGATTATACACTATATACCGAATAAAATTTGTAAAAAATAAAGATTTTTTAAATTTTATCATAGGCTTTGTTTGGTTGTTGTGCAGTATAAAAATCCCTATATAATATCTATCAATTAATTAATTAACTACAACTCAATTTCAAGTTAATTTCAGAATGTTACATGAGACTTATGTATCCATTCATATTTACAACAACATAAAATATCAAAAGTAGACAACCACTTGAATCAACTTTAAGGGATTCACTTATTACACGTCATTTTAAAAAAATAAAATGGAATTAAGTTTTTATACTTTATTAATTGTTCAAATTGAATGATGAATTAATAGGAATACGAGTGGTGTTAGGCAATCTTCTTCCATGAACAAATGTGGTGAAAAGATGTAACGCCCTTGATGGTTGTGCATATGGCACCATATGAGCTGCTCCTCTTACTGTTGCAAATGTGAGTTTTTCTCCATATTCAACTTGCCATCCTCCGACTTGCCCTTTGTGAAACCATGCCCCATATGGTACGGTGGTCTTGAACTTTAGATCCCGAGCTAATTCGCGAACCAATGTTCTTGAACCTATTAGTGGTACCACCGAGTCTTGATCCCCACTGTATGTAGTAATTAATAATATTGATTAGAATCATTGCGTGTTGTAAATGAGCGAATTCAAGATTTAAATTTGAAAAAAAATCAAGATTGGACGTAATATATTAGGAAAGGGACAGTAGTACGTGTGACATGATGACGATCGAGCAGAGGGAAAATCTATTATCTCGTCTATAGTTTTTCTTTTGGTTGATAATTGTGGTATCGAAATAACTTTTGCACACTTCGACTAATTCCATGAAATATGAGAAAAAATATCTAGTATTTTTATTCTGTTGGAATTTGAACTCAAAATATTATCATGGTTATCAACGTATATACTTCATTGACCACTAAACTACACTATTGACGGTATCATCTAGTTATTTATTACCAGTGGCGGAGCCACCTTACAATTCGGGGGTTCATCCGAACCCCATTCGGTGGAAAATTATATGATTTATACCTGGTTAAAATAATTTTTTAGGTATATATATATATAGTAGATGTCGAACCCCCTTCGACTACTTCGTGTGTCTATTTTTCCAAATTTTAAACCTCTTATTGAAAATCTTGACTCCGCCGCCGTTTATTACCATGACTAAATAATGAGTGAGGAGGAAATTGTGTGGTATTCATTAATTTTAATAACTTGTGTTTACTTACCTGAATATCCAAAGAGGTACATCATGTTGAATAATATTTTTGAGGGATGGAAGCATATCAATGTCACCATCTGATTGAGAGTAATTCAGCACACTGTCTCAGACAAAACAAAACAAATTAAATTAATAAATATAATAGTGTAATTAATTAATTTTCTTATAAGTTAATAAAAAATTACATACTCACTGCACATGCTCCATTCATAAGGTAAATTAGTACGATTAGCATGAAGAGCCTTTTGAACTTCAGGAAGGTTGAAATAGAAGTATCTTTCTGATGTCATGCAAACATCTACTCCCACACTCATCTTAGTTACCTAATACATCATCCAACAAATAATATAAACGTTACGATTAATTAATTTCACGTGAACTTTATTATAAGTGCTTACTTGTTTGTGTAAACGCAGCTCTTGTTGAACGATAGATGGATAACAAACATCCAAAATAACGTCGTAGACATTAACGTAGTCAGAAATTAGTTTATAAGCTTCATCAATAGCTTGATTGCATGTGATTGATACATTATGAGGAACTGGGAATTCATAATCATCAAAATCACAATTCTCTTTGATTTTCAAATATAACTCATCTGATATCATTCCATGTGACCAGTAATATTCATACACTGCTGGAACATCTCTGTCTACTCTCAAAAGTGGATTTCCAATCTGAATAAATCAAAATAATTAGGAGGGATGATTTTAATATAAAAAATAAAAAAATTGAGTAATATTCTTACTGCTACTCCCTTTAGGTTAAACTTAAAATCCTTGGACTGCTTATTGTAGTCTAGTATGACATTTGCCAACTGTGGTATATAATGTCCTATCATCAAAATGAATATGGACATTAGTTAGCAAGTCGAAATTTAAATACAATGAATTATAAATGTTTTATAACTGGATCTTTTTCGTCACGTTTCGATTATAGTTTATAATTCTTTTGAAAAAGTACATATTGGTAAATTCATATAGTTGGCAATTTTTTTGGAAAGAGAGAGTATATATTAGTAATAAATAAGTAAATACATTAGAATTGTTGAATCAAAGATTGAAAGAATAGAGAGCGACCATCAAGAAGTCTATTTATAATGATTAATCACACATTAATTAAGTCTAGACAAAGTAGAGAAACAAGTGAAATAATCTTCCATTATTTTTACCTATTAGTATATTTTGTTTTACATGAGAGTTAATTTAACTAATTTTTGGATTTAAATTAAATTAGATTAATTAAATATTCAAAATTTAGAGTTTTGAAAACTATACAAATAATACTATTATAAGTTGTAATCATTCTCATATAAATATGTCATATTTTGAGATATTGGTCAAAGTCCATAGAATTTAAAATCACATGTGACAAGTAAAAATTAACGTAAAAAGTATATAATAATTGCACATAGGGTATATATATGTTGTACCTGCATAACTTTCACCCGTAAGGAACAAGGGTCTAGATTTTAATTCTGAAAACTTTTCGTACCATTTAAGCATGAAATTGAGCATATCCTTGGCTGCAAAAAAATAAATGAGAATATTAATTTTCCTTAATCTCTTTTCATAATTAACCATATATTTTTGTCACCAAATTAAAGGTTAAGAAATTAAATAAATACCAGTAGATTCATCTCCACAAGTATAATCACTGGATGTGTTTGAATAAGACCATCCAACCCCAGCAGGAGATTCAATAAATAACAGATTTGATGCTGTATTAAAAATCAAAACAAAAAGAAATGTTAATGCAGAATTAAATATTAATCTTTTCTTTTTGTAATTATGTTGCATAATTAAGGTAATATAATATTATACCTTTATTCCAAGATTTGGTATTTCTTCTGAGACCACGGCCATCACCTCTAGGAAAAAAAGGTCCTAGTTCTGTAAAGGCACCTCCTCCAATTGATGAACATCCTGGACCTGGTAAATTTAAAAATAAAAAGATACTAGTAATAATTTAATTTATAGGGTATAGCTAGTATTAATTAAATGAGTACTTTACAACAAATGCTTTTAATTCAAATGTTAGAGTAATGATGTTGCACATTGCTCCATTGTATGAGAATCATCACCTATACAAGTGCTACTACAACAATAATATCGAGAATATTGAGGTCTGAAGAATATTCCAAATATATTTGAAAGAAATGTGCCAATTAAAAAATATCTACTTATGACTATTATAGAATAATAATATTAGCCAAATGGCTTTCAAAAATGGTATAATAATTTGGTCTAGTTGTCCCTAACCTCATCAGATGACCTACATGCGGCGAGTACTAGACAATATCTTTTTTTATTATAAGGTTGAATGTATACTTTTTTCTTATTTTTGGTTTATTTAATTTATATATAAGAAAATAGTTGCTTTAAAAACGATCACACGTTTTGAAGAAATAAATCATTAAAAAGATTGGTCCCAAAACCTGCAAATATCACCAACCAACCAAGTTAATTAATAATAAGGTGTCGACTAGTACAGTCCAGAGTATATATAGTCAATATTTACATATAGATAAGGTGCATGGTGATTAATGGAAAAGTTGAATGCTCTTACATATTATTTCCCCACATACTTATTAAATCATTTAGTGTGCCATTGAAAAAAAATGGGTCAAAGAAAGTAACTGTTCCTTCACTGTTAAGAAAAAATAATATAAAAGTATATTATACATAATATCAAAAGAAGAAAAACTCAATTAAGACATAATATCTTGTGATATAGTATATGATTAGCACAGAATCCGCAATAAAAATGACTTTGAATTATCAATATCATTTTTATTTTTTTATGACCAGGTATCTATCGTCACTATCCTTCATGTGCGCATAGACTTTTCATACGAGAGAAATAAATTCCATTAGATAAGCCTGTGCGATGAGCCCGAGCAAGAAAACATAGGTTACAAAAAGGGAAATTATCAGCTTCAAATAATAATAATAATAATAAAAGAGCAACTTAATTGGGCCTTTTCAATAAACATAAATCCCACTCCCTCGATCATCAACAATACCGTATATTCAGTGAAATCTCTACAAGTGAAGTCTACAGAGTACTGGTGGAGTTAAAATCTTCACCAAGGGGTTCAAAATATGAAAACATAATCATACGAAGAAGTTAAAGGAGTTTAACATCTAATATATATATATATACATAAAAAAAATAATCAATTTTAACCATTTATAAGTAATACTTATAATTTTCCGCCAAAGAGGTTTGGATGAACCTCTGAGCCCTTACTAGCTCCACCCCTGCTAAGGAGGGTAGAGATTACACATACATTATCCATATAATCTCTTAGAGACAGATAGTTTGTTTCCAAAAGACCCTTGGGTTCAAATGATCGAAAACTCGAATTAGAAATTGAGAAGAAGAAAAGCAAACCTCCATTTAACCAAAGAGTTAGAGGTAGTTTATGAGCATCTTTTTCAGCTTCAACAAAGTAATAAAACAAACTTCTTCCAGCCTTTTCATCAACATCCACATATCCAGCATATTGTCTAAATTCAACTTTTGGTTGCCCTGGTAAATTTTCCACCAAATCTTCTATTGGATATTGTCCATTTCCAATATTCAAAATAATAATAAACACAAATAATCTTATAAGAAAAAAATATTGCATATGATCTCCCATAGTGTTTTATTATAAGAAAGTTGAAGTAGAAAATGAGGGAAGGAGAAGGAAAATAAATATAAAGGAGCCCCCTTTTAAGAAGTATTATATTATATAGTAAGAGGAAAATTAATAAGCCATGCATGCACATAAAGAATGGCTTTTTGAACAACTAATTAAAGTAAAGATAAAGCAATATATATAATTAAGAAAATTAAAATATTTATGACTTTGAAATTCTATTGATGATACAAGGCACGTGAATTAGGGGATTGCTTTTGCTTTCAAACATTTATTTAAATTCATATATAGCTGTAATTTTTTTTGCTTTTGAAATGATTTTCCTTTAAAAATAAAATATTTTATCCAGATTTGGAATTAGATGTGTGTTTTACGTCTTTCTTTTTATTCATTCTTTTCTAAAAAGAAATATACGTACTGAAAAGATATGTTTTTGTTTAAATAGAAAAATAATTATTAAAAGATTTCAAGCTTAAAGATTCTCTTTGGTCAAATCAGTTTTTCCTTAAATTTGATCTTTTTCTAACTTTTTGGTAACTCAGGTATACTCTTCTCGAGCCAACTAATTTGTGAAATTGATTTTTAAGTAGTATAATCAAACTTATTAGTTATAACAACATTTTATTATAATATTTCGCACCTAATAAATTTTGAGTATAAATATTTGAAACAACAAAAATATATTTAAATGGTGTTCATTAATTATGATGATAAGTCATAACTTCACGAGAAAAGCGGTTGATGTTTGCTTTTTTTCTACAATCATACTCATTCTAGCTATTTTTATTATTAAATTGATTAACAAATATATTTCTTGCTACAAAAAAATATTAAGCTATTAAAAAATATAAATTGTAAGCTCATATCTATCCTCGCTCCTTGAATTATATGAAACAAAATCTCATTAATTAGCATTTCAGAAAAGATAAACTCGGCTATCATAATAAAATCTTGACTGTCCATCGTGACAAAACAAATATAATAATTCGTCTATATCGTCGATAATTTTAATTAACTTGGTTGGTTGGTGATATTTGTTAAATAATTAAATTATATAAAAAAATTATACAGTGTACATAACTTTAATTCTTTCAATAATAGTTGATTGTTTCTGTATGTTGACTGATTTTATATGTTAGTTCACATCAATTTTACAGATCAGAGGTGATAAACTTCATTTATAAAATGTTGGAAGTTTTGGACCGCCAACTAAACTTCATTTATTTATCAAAAGTTTTGGACTGACATTTACTTCCATAATTAATATATCAAACTTTAGATAAAATTTGTAAATTCAAATACAAGTATTTGTAAATAATAGTTTACTCATTTCATAATTCATTGTTGTTGTAATTGTCATCTGGGGTTGGGAGAAAGGCAATTTACCTCACTTCTTACAATTCCAGTTGAACCCGCAACAAAGCCAGCGTTGTTTTCGGGGGATCAACTGCTCGTTTTTCCATCACTATAAACTACGTGCCACCACCAATGTAACAACCATCAATCACTATGTTATATGTAGCCAATCACTGTCATTATTCACCCACTAGCTATCATTATCATGCATATTCATAACTATCAACTGTCATCATCAATTTTAACTATCAACCACGATCACTACTAGCTACTACCCAACACCATCCTCAAACGGCATGACATATATAGTATATATTAGATTAATTTAGTATTTATTGAATTTTTACATTTATTATTTTGTCCTGCCATTTTCGCTAGCAATTTGTAAAGCTTAATACTCTCTCCGTTTGAAAGGAATGTTACCTTATTAAAAGAAATTTATTTCAAAATAAGTGTCATTAAAAATTTAAGATAAAAATTATATTTTTTCAACTATATTTTTACCACTAGACAGTGTCTAGCGGCCTTTTATTAAACATAAAAAATATCAATAGGGACAAGTACAAGTAATGGGGGCTAGACCTTACCTTACTAATCCTAATGAGGTACCTAACTTCTGCTACCTAACAAGCATGAAGAAAATAAGAGCTAGAGAGAACTAAGTATTTTTTTATCACCACGGAGTTTGTAATAGACTCCATGATGATATTACAAATGAGGATGCTTAAATAATGTAAAAATATGTCAATCAAGAAGAAAGTTGAGTTATTAGCCTCAAACTTTCTATTACAAAAGTATGAATTAAAAAAGATTGATTGCCCATCAAAAGTAACTTGAAGTATTTTTCTCTTGTCTTCTTCTTCAAACCTATTTAACAACACTTGATAATTCATACTTTTTTTATGGATTTATTGGATCTTGTTGAACCTATTGATACTGTCAAATGGTTCTGCTTTGCCTGTCGCATCGATAGGTGCCTTGGAACAAACTCCTCAATCATTTTACCGTCCCAACTATGTTGCCTTCCATGTGTCTTCTTTTTGATTTTGTTGCTTCCACTTCTTTGTTGTCTAGGTGATATATCTCCTTCCCTAGCCACTCTATCAAAGCATACGTCCAGCATATTGTCTTCCTCATCTTCATCAAGAGAATCCTCGCCCAAATCAATTGTATTTGATACTAAGGCCCTTGACTCATTCTTCTTTTCAATCACACATTTAGGCACAAATACGGGAGCTTCTGGACTTAATTTGCTATTCAAAGCAGGTGGTGAGACCTGTTTTTCTTGGATCAAATCGTTGTCATTCTCTGTTAACTTTACTTCATTTCCAATAGTCTTCAATAAAGCCTCAAAGTTGTTCGAACATAATAGGTCACTTGAGGTATTACTAATATCTTGCCTCTTCTCACTGTCATGAAAATTTCCAGTCCCACCATTTTCACTACATGGAGAATTATTTTGACTAGTCGTGAAAAGGGTCTGACTACTAGTTGAATTTTTGTGTGCAACCGGTGTCCAGTTTTTAGTTGCATTCTCGTTTTCAACTTGCAAAACATGTTGCCCAGAATTTTCAGCATCTTAAACATCAGATGTATCCATTAGTTTTTGCCCTGAACCAACTCGCGGTGCATCAAGCCCAACTCTTGTTGTTCCCCTTGCATTTTTAGTTGCACTAGACATCAAATTCAGCCCAACTTCTTTTGATTGCACCTCATTAGTAGCAGCATGTTGGTTATTGCAATCACCTTTGTTTTCGGTAGTTGTTTTTGTATCAACATCCATTGAGTCTGCACGATTTTGCTTAGAAGTGGCAGCAACCAATTGTCAATCTAAAGAAGTAGCTTTACTTTGATCGACATCTACAATCTTTCTTTTTTCATTTAGTATTTCTCTCGCATCACCTTGATACTTTTCACTATCGATAGTACCTTTTAAAGCAACTTCAATGATATCATCAATTTGTTTGTTATTTTGATTTCTTTTCGAAATCAAACGACAACTATCTTCATCATGACCTTGGTGCTTACAATAATTGCAATACAAAGGTAGATTATCATATACAATCTCCTGAAAAACCTCGATCAACTTACCAGATTTTTCATCCACAAATTGCAACCTTATACGATTTGGAAGTTTTTCCATTAGATCAAGTATAAACTTGACCCTAGCCGTGCTAGGTCTTGACTTGATTTGAGTAGCTTTATCTATAGCTATTGGTTTCCCAACTGCCGATGCTATAGACAACAGAGACTTATTTGCAAACAAATTCGGAGATAAGTTCGGTAAAGAAATCCAAACCACAGCTAACGTCGTTTCCTCTTTAGGATTATATCCAATAGACCATGGAAAACCCTACATTGGTGCTCCTCTCCGTTGTAGAAAATATAATTAACTGAGCGAGATAAAGCTAGTACATAATCTTCATATTGATCAAACCTCAACAAAATTTGTCTTGGAGCAAGTAAGCCAATTAAACAATTGCCCTTGGTACTAAGATGTTTCGGTAAAATTGACCTTAATACCTTCAAATCTGGCGCACCATGGGATAATTTTAGCACCACTGCTTGATGTAATCCCTCTTCGATCATAAAGTCTTGCCTTTCCTCCATTGAAAACGTGATAGTAGGTTCTCCATGAATTATTTCGATTGATTTTACGATTGTTTTTGAGTTAATTAGGGCAGATTGTTTAGGATTTAGAGTATTGGAATTGAAAAGTGTGGTGTATGTGGTGGTTTGGGGTGGTGGGGCGGGCTGGACAACTTTGTAAGGAGGCCGTCCAGTGGCCGTAGCAGCCATGAGAACTGCGCAGCTGCTGCCTAGGAAGGAACCCTAGGTCGGCCGTACTGGCAATTGTCATATATTAAATTGGGATAATTTAATAAATTATACATTTTATTTATTGATTTTATAATAAACATAATTTTGCTCAGATAATAAACATGATTTTTGCTCAGATGACACTTAGAGCCTGTTTGGCATTACTGCTAAAAACTACTTATTTTTAGAAGCGTTTTTTTAAAATAGCTTTTCAGAAAAGTGCTTTTCAAAAAACACAATTTGTGTTTGACAAATTCATTTGAAAAGTGTTTTTGATAAGCAATTTATGTTTGGCTATTTTTTTTTAAAAAAAAAAGTGCTTTAGAGAGTCAAATTATGAAAAATGACAAGTATCAATGTGCTTTTAATATTAAGATTATTTTATAGAAAGAAACTATTTTAAACATCTAATACATAAACTTTAATTACATTTTTAATTTAATTATTTAAAATGTACATATTCAAATTTTCAATCAATATTGTACATAGATTAATATTGTTGAAAAATATTGAAAAGAAGATTATTATTTTTTTGTTATTTGTTACCTATTTTTTTAGATTCAATCTTAGCTATTATCCTTGTTATAATACTCTAAAGTTTTAAAAAATTAAAATTAAAATAAAATAATACGTAAATTAACAAAAGAAAATTTTGTTATTTGTTACTTTTTTTGGGAGGGTCTAAATCTTTAATTGTTAGTTTTTCTCTTCTTTTTTTTAATCCTACAAAAATATTGTTGTTACTTTTATATCTAATTCTGTAAAATAATACGTAAAGTAATATATACAATATAATATATAAATAATAATATAAAACATAAATAAAAAAATAATATTATTATATAAAAAAAAACTTGAATGAAAATTAACCAATTTATTAGATATGTTAATTAATTAATAAGGGATATATTGATAAATATGTATATATGTAAGGGATATTTTAGTCTTTAAAATAAATAAATTTTGCTTCTACTTTTTTTTAAAAACAGAATTTTTTAGTTTATTTTCAACATCAGAAAAACTGCTTGTGCTTTCATTTAAAAACAATTTTAAGTATTTGTCAAACACTTAATTTTTCAAAATAAGTGTTTTTTTCTCAAAAAAAAACATTTCTGGCCTCTCAACATAGAAAGTAATAAATAAACACATAGACGAATGAAATTGGAAAAGCAAGATGTCATTTTCTGCAGAATGTCTTAAATAGCAGAAAGCTAACAGAATGAAAATCAATTGCGCTAAATCCGGTAATTAGATACCATATGTTAAAAACTTAAATTAACAATTTTAGTTCTATTATTACCCACTTTTCTACCTAATAATTATTGTATTCATAAAATATACTAATTGTTTTGACTCAAACAATTACAGCCTGAATGGACATGATTCAAAATGCAAGTAATTCAATTTCCTAATTGTGGTCCAATCTTGACCTTGATTCTATTTGTACAATACAAATAATTAGCATTTGCTTTGAAGTAGCAATGGAAGAGGGAAGTGGTTGTTAGCTAATTTTTTATTTTATTTTTTCGGTGTAAATGAAAAATGAAGATTTTATTTTTTGTTGCCTTTTTTCCCCGTAAAGACAATCATTTTAAAAAAGGTATGCCTTTTAGATAAAAAAAAAAGCTATTTTATTTTTCTTAACAAACATTTATCGTTGGCTATAAATTTAGAGGTTTTGTTTCAAAGAAAATTTTCTTCTTCACCTCAGTATCTCATGCCATTACTTTTGAAAATAAAAGTAAGTGCAAGTGTGATTTACTCCGTTTATTTAGTTTGCTGAAATTTATAATTTAAAGTGTCGTTATTATCAACAGTTTAATCCGTTCTAGCAAGAGAATAATTAATCAAAAAAATTGGATAATAGTGAAGGAAATAAATTGCTTAAGGACACATAATAAATTTTGAGAGTTTGAAACAATTTTTTTATGTTTACGTTAATATTTTCTATATTCATTTTAATTTTGGTTGCATTATTATTTTCCATGTTTAATTAATTTTATCCTTACATTAAATTAAGAACTTGGTCATTTTATTAGATTTGGTTATTATAAGATACAGAAGATAACATATTACATATGTTTCAGTATTGAGCATTTTACTTTTCTTAATTGGTCTACAAATCAATCAGACGGACGATTTCGAATAACGAATATTTCCCAATGTAGTGTAGTAAATAGTAATCCATTTTATCGAGAGTCCGTTTAAATCGGCTTATTTGAAGTGTTTTTAAGCTAAAATAAATTTTAAAACATTTTAAAAGTAAATCACTGTGTTTTGATAAAAAAAAGAAATGCTTATAAATATTTGATTTTAAATTAATATGATAAAAATAAATCAAATAAGTAGAGTTGTCAATATGAATTAGTCCATCCCATCTGGACAACTGAGCTAGGTGGGTCAGAAAACAGTCAAATCAACCCATCAGTACTTGAGTTGTAGCCGTGACGGGTCAATCCACTTTTTTTGTAAATATATTTTTTATAATTTTTAAATTAAATTACAATTTATAAATATTAACATAAGTATCGACAAGACAATATTACATGATGTTAGGTTACTACTTGTTAACCAAATCCACAAATAAAATAATATTTATAATACTTATTAAGTTTGACTTCAAGTAAATATATAACTAGCTAAATAAAAATATTAATCTAATTGTTTTCCAATAATCTCAATAAAACACACACAAAAAAAATGATGATACCTCAACCATTAAAAAGTGAAAAATGAACTCTTTTAAAAAAAAGTCATGAAACTTATGGCGTATCCAACACTAACAGATCATCTTCATCAAACACTTATGAATCAGCTTGTGGCAAGATTGTTTTAACATTAATTTCATTTTTATCTACTGTTTTTATGCAATATCAATTAGTTAAATACTAAAAAACAACTAAATTCAAGAACTATGTATAATATGTAAATGTACATAGAAATAATTTATCACTACGAGAAAAATCATGCAATCAATTCCGAGTAGCAACAAGCGTTTGAATATTTTCATGATCGATGCAATTTTTATACTTGGTGAGAACACGTCCATCGATGTTAAATGATTATTCTGATGTTACATTAGTAATAAGAATACTAAGTACATTGCGTTTGATAATTCTAAATTTTAAATAGACTTTGAGATTGGACTTTTATTACTTTTAATATTCTATTCTATTTTTATTTTTAGTTAGTCCATGTGTCAGTCAATCCATATTGTTCAAGCCTCATAGACAACAGACTTATCTGGATCGGGCTAAAATATTTTTTGCTTAAATGGACCTCAAAAATCTTGGCTCAACCCTTACAGGTTAGGCCAGACCAGCCCAACGAGCCTAGCCCATATTGATGCTCTACAAATAAGGCAAAAGCCACATGTTTCTATTTTTTATTTTTTAATATATGACTTTCGATTTATAAGCAAAAATCAAAAGTCAATCAAACAAACTCTTATTTTGTGACAAACAAACAAGTATTTGAATTTAGTTTTATGTGTTCAATCACACAACTTAATAACCATATAATGGTGTCTAAAGAACATAATTTTAAATCTTAATTTGAAAGTTGAAATTTTACCCGTATATATAATTTGAATTTATTAAGTTATTTTATCATATAAACATGAACACTTCACAATTTATGAAAATTGTGAAAATTTCTTCAACTCTTATATAAACGTATCAAATGAGCAACACATAGTTTATAAATAAGGTAAATATTCTTAAACACAAATTAATATATCACATATTTCTATATTTTATATGAATAAATATTTATGATTGCATGTTATTACACTCTTTCAGATACATATATATAAATTTACAAAAATTCACTAATTTAATAAATTAATAATAATAATAATAATAATAACTAGTTATTCTTTCTTAATAAGAATTAAAATTTAAAATTAAATTAAATACGAATTTTATAAACAAACTCCCATCTCAAATCAGTCTTGAAATTAAGGTTCCAAATCCTATGATTAAACGTCTATTAGTTTGACATTTTTGACCTCATATTTTGGTGGGTTAATTACATTAATAAACATTTGTGCAAGTATTACTTTGTCCCAAAATCACAAGAACCGGACATTACGAGGTTATATAAAGGTAGGGTTGGCTACAGTAAAATAGAATTAGGGTTAAGAACAGAACAGAACAGAGTGACCGACCCGATTCTTCAAGATTGGGTTTCGTTTCGTCTTTTGAGTAAAAACGCTACCAAAACTTTTCTCCATCTCTGCATATCGTCGCCGCTCTCTCACTTTTCTCTAAGGTACTATTGGTTACAGTCTCCATTACCTGCAAATTTTGTTTCTTACTATCTATTTTCTTTTACGGTCTGTCTCGAAGATCTAGTTTATTTTGGGGGAATCTTGAAGCTTTAATGGTTAATTAGGGCAATTGGTGATTTGGGTTTTCATAAAATTGTGAAATTTACTTGCCCATGTTCTTTTCTTGAAACAATTCTCTCTACTGCTTGTGTTTCTATTTGTACTTTGTCGGCAAATAAAAGATAATGAATTTTCTTGAATAATCACTGGATGCGGTTTTTCAAGAAGCATAAAGAATCCACTTCTTGGTTAGTGTTTAAAGAAGGACTCAAATATTTTTCTTATCTTGATGTTATATATATTTAGCTATTTTTGTGCTGTGCACTATTTAATGGGGGGTGAGAGTATACTCAATAGTTAATTAGGGATATTGGTGATTTGGGTTTTCATAAAATTGTGAAATTGACTTGCCCATGTTCTTTTCTTGAAGCAATTCCCTCAACAGTTTGTGTTTCAATTTGTACTTTATCGGCTGATAAAAGATAATGATTTTTCTTTTATAATCACTGAATGCCGTTTTTCAGGAAGAATCAAGAATTAACATCTTGATTAATGTGGAAGGAGGACTCAAATATTTTTCTTCTTTTGATGTTATATATTTTTGGCTATTTTTGTGTAGTGCACTATTTAATGGGGGTGAGAGTATGCTAAATAGTTAAAAGTAGTCAATGCTGATGGGATAATTTTAACTGAGTTAGAGGTGATAGATTGGGACCGTGGGCTTGTGTTGCATATGATTATTCTGTACAAATTTAGAAACATTTATCCATGTCCCACGCATAGGAAGGATGGTCATTTGATTTTTGGTGTCTGCCATATAGTAGGCTTTACATAATGATTTTGTTGGTTGATGCTCTTTCTTTGTAGAGCTTATGTTTTCATGTATTTTTGTCCCTTTATGTATCATCTCAATGTATTATCTCAGGATAAATTTTCAAGTTCTCATTATATTGTTATGAATTCACAATTAGAACACAGAAACTAATTGTTCAAACCCAACAATTTTGTAACAAAATGCAGTATATTATTATTCAAGAAACTGCGTAGAGGAGTATGATGTTGTGATAATCCTTTTTGATAAAACCTAAAAATAGTAACTTGCAGTCTCTGTTGTTCAAGATTTGTCCCATGGAATTGTATTTTATCCTTTGTTGTTGATGATTATTTAGAGCTCTTTACTTGTTTGTCTAAGCCTATTTTTGTCTGGGGTAGAGAAATGGATCTAGTATTGTAAACCACATAATCAGGCCCAATTATCATACCTGAGTTAATCTTTCTGTGTACCTGTTGTGGCTCTTGGCTTGACATCCCCTCTCTATTTCCTCCCCAATCTCTCTTTTTCTTCCCCTTTTGTCAGTAGAAGCAATCTGTTTCAGAAATGTCGGAGGAGGATGAATATCGCTGTTTTATTGGTAACTTGTCCTGGTCGACTTCTGATCGAGGATTAAAAGACGCGTTTGAGAAGTTTGGCCATCTTGTTGATGCAAAGGTGAGGATGGTTGATTTTTTAGGTTGTTTTCCAATTGGTCAATTTGTCAGAGCATGGTTTTTCTTTTGCTTCTCTTTTCTTTTTCTTCTATGTTGTTTTTTCTGTATTGCTGCTGGCTAATCATTTGTGCCAAGTGTTTGTTGTTCAGGATTTCACCCCCATCGATTTGACTAGAATTTGACCATTCTTACTTGTGAACTCCTTCTGTTTCAAGGAGGGATGAGGGTTTTGACCACTTTCGTACTATCTCCCTTCTATATACCTGTTAATGTACCTATTTTGACCTCTTAGGGTGAACAATTCAAATCTTCTGAGTAATTTCTTACTCTTGCTAAGAGGAATTATGCAAAAGTTAAATTTTTCGTTGAGTAACTATAGTTGTAGTGTTTGAAGGAAGTTCGCTGAGCCTGAATTTCGGACTTGTCCAAATCAGTGTTAAAAACTCTCTACATACTTCTGTTGGTAAATAAGATCTTTTAACTTGCCCCAAAAAATAAAAATAAAATCTTACTCTTGCGCTTTGAATGCTATAACATGCCTTTGTACTGATATCATTGTACTACTCAGTTCTGACCTCGCTCACAACTTCTAATGAGTAAAGTGAAGGTATCAGTGTCTTCTTCCCATGGATTCACACATACATCGTCAAGGGATTATGTAAAAGGTTCTCGTCTTCTTGCTAGCCAATTTAAAGTTCTGCAATTCTGGAACTTTCATAGAGCTTTCTTTCAAAAGCCAGAATGAAAACCTTAAAATAGTTAATTTAGGAAAATGTAGCTTAAGGTACCACATCAGACATGTATCAAATTTTAGTGTAGATGCAAGAACAAACGAGAATCTGAGCTCTTCTTGTCAAACTTTTTTTATTCATTAGAAGGTTTCTGGTGTTATGAACTATGAAGTCTACTATGAGAGTTAAAATAGTAGTTGTCTACCTCTCTTTCCTCTCTTTTTCTTATTTTGTTTCCCACTTTCTCTTTTCCTTATCTGGATGTTAAATTTCAATGTTCCAATGCCTCTTAATTTTTTGGTAAAGGTTGTACTTGACAAGTTCTCTGGCCGATCTCGTGGATTTGGTTTTGTCACATTTGATGAGAAGAGAGCAATGGAAGATGCCATTGAAGCAATGAATGGAATGGACTTAGACGGCCGTGCTATTACTGTAGACAAAGCGCAGCCTCAGCAAGGTTCAGGTAGAGATTTTGATAGTGATCGACCCCGTGACCGTGACCGAGATCGGGGTCGTGACCGCGATCGTGATCGGGGTAGCCGTGATTATGGTGGTGGTCGGGGATCTGGTGGTGGTGGTGGTGGTGGAGATTGCTATAATTGTGGTAAGCCAGGACACTTTGCCAGAGAATGCCCTAGTGAAGGGGGTAGAGGTGGTCGGTATGGTGGTGGAGGTGGACCTGACAGGAACGGAGATCGATATGGAAGCCGCAGCAGCAGAGATGGTGGTGGTCGTGAAGGTGGTGAACGTTTTAACCGTGATCGCTCTGGGCCATATGATCGTCGCAGTTCTGGAGGCTATCGAAGTTGATACTTTAAATTGTGGTAGGTTTTTAGATTTTTTGAGTTTCTGATATGATGCTCACAGTATCTCTTACTTGGGAGCTGATTAAATTTTGATTCTTTCTGGTGCAGCCGAAGAGTTAAAAGTCCTACTAGCTGGATGCAGATGTTTTGGTGTATGTCTACTTGGTGCCTTGTTTCCCTGGCCTGTCAGCGGAATCATTTGAGCTCATGAAACCTGGCTGTTATAAACTACTGTTCTATGTCCGTAAATGTTCGATAACATGGTTTGATTGGGATCTTATGCTTTGCTTTGCAAATTTGAATATGGCCTCTCTTTCGAATGCCATTTGAAAACTGTTGTTTGGTGCTGGATTCATAATGATTTCTTGCATGGAATAGCACCTCTGAAACTTTGCCTTGTGATTGATGGGTCTGATGAATTACCTGAATTTAGTACTGGTGATCAAATACCTGGGCCAGCAGGTAGTCATATCTAATTGGAATGTGTAGTACTTCCTCTTCTTTTCTGCCTTACGCTGTGGGCAGCTGGGATAAAGGTATGGTGATGGGAGTGTCAATGAATTGATGGAACCGGAGAAGGGAGCCTGAGCTTAAGTGGCAATTGATGGTGATGGAGAAGGTGATACTGAAAAATATGCAAAAAACCACCATTTTTTTGGCTGAACCTCCTCAGTGCACAATCAAGATTTACTTTCCTGCAGAGATCTTCCCTAATTGGACTTCCTTTGCCTTTCCCATATCTATCCTAATAATGTAACACTATAAAATCCATGAATACTATTCAAGTACTTGCAGCATTCAATGAGACATCACTAACCATAATGTGTGTACATACAGAAGAAAGATACCGGAATGAAGGTGATGACGAAGAGAAAGTGTAGAATCCTAAAACCATGATGCCATTTTCTTGAATCCAAAATCATGAAAGAAATCATCCACCTTGATGCAGTATAAATTTGATCCAACATTCATATTTTTACTCTGATTAAAAATGTAGTGCACCAAAGTTATTTTATTTTGGGAAGATGCAAGCAGCAGAGAAGAAGTCCTTATTGCTACTCCAAGGAACCCCTGAGTGTGGCAGTTGCAGGGGTACTGGACCTTCTTTATTTTCTTTCTCTGTTAGTGTCCTTGTTGCTTCTTTCTCTCTTCTCTCCCTCCATTAGTTCTCCATGCTGAATACTGTTGATAGTATACTTGTGTTCTTGCTTACCTTTCTGAGTCTGTCTTTAGCTAAACAACCAAGAATCAAGAAAGATTGTGTTTCTTTTCTTGATTTGCATAATTTTATCAAGTAATAATGGAATGTAACCAGTTCAAGCTTCTCTTAGGTTCCTGCCATCTTGGACTAGATGGTTGTTGCAATTTTGAATCAGATGTTGGAATCACTTGGTTCATTTTCTTGTTAAACTTAATATTCCAAGCAGAGCAATTTTGTGTCTATTTCTTGTTCGTTTTGTGTTTTTAAGCTCTATCGAAATATACGTGCAATTTGTGTTATTCTAAAGCGACAATCCCTGAAAATGATAGCATGGTGAAACAGTTTTTATCATTTTCCCTGTTAAAATGATGTATAAATAGTTCTAAGGTACTTTAGAGCGGTCTTGGCATTTTATCTTTTGCCTATTCCTGTTCTGTAGTTTATCATATTCTAATGACTAATGGCAATAAGAATAAGGTCTTGAACAAAGAGTGGTAGGCAATAGGATCTGAAATTAAAAGGCAAGGGAGCTGACAAAATTTGGGTTGTATGAATGCTAGAATATTATCCATGAAATTTATTCAACTGTGCAACATAAGATGATTCTGAACTAGGTAAATGGACAGGAATAAAAATTTCCTAACACATCCCCATGCCAGTAGAGCCTATCAGTTTGGTCAGCCAAAAGGTAATGGCCATAGCCATTCAACCACCAATTGAAACTCTTGCACAAGATTTCACCATAGGACTTCTGCCCAAAAAAGCTCCAATTCATCCAAATGCTAACAATGCCCAAGATCACTGCAAACACAATCAGAACTAGCCTCAGCTTATGGTTAGGTATGAATCCAGCAGCAAGAATTGGTATTATGCCCCCTAATGAAAATGCAACAGCTGAGGCTATGGCTGCCAGAAATGGATTTGTGTGTCCTTCATCTTCTTCTTGCTGTACATGAGAGTAAACAGATACAAACTCTCCTATGGCCATGCTACAAGCACCAACAAACAACCATGCAAAGCCGGTAAGGATCATGGCGTTGACGTCCTTTTGAACAGCTCCAACACCCATCATCAAACATGCAGTTGAAATCAATCCATCATTGGCTCCTAACACAGCGGCTCGAAGCCATTGTGACCTTTGGGGGTAGTCAAAATCCTCTTCAGGGGCTTGGTTTTGGTTGTCCTGTTCTTTAGGAATGGTAATTTGGATATGGTTTTGAGCAGCCATGAAGAAATTTTGTAAGGAAATGTTTTGAGAAATTGAAGGAATCCTTGTTTATGAAGATTCAATCTTCCCTCTGATGGTATATAAAGGGCAGGATGACTTAAGTATTCATCAGCCTCAGCAGAAAGTGGTGCCATTAAAAAAATTGTAGTGTGGTGAGCACAAGGCCTGGTGGCACTTAATTTTTTATTTCATCTCTTTTTTCTAATTGCATGCTTTGCTAAAACCTTTGCTTTTTTTTATTAACACATCTCCCACATTTTTCAAAATGAATCTGCAATTTTAGTGTTCTCTTTTCTTGTTGTGAAACCTTATGTCTAGTGACAATTCTGAAAGGATGGGCTTGTTAGGATCACTATCTTGCAAATTACCTATACAAATACTTTTATATTTCAGTATTTCACGACGACGGTGCTCTTTCAAGTGTCAAAACATAGCATTGAGAGCTAGAGGCTACAATCTGTTATGAATTATGAAATGAATTCATGAGGGGCTTGTGAAAATGGATGCTGTATAGGAAAACACTTAGCTAAGGGACATACTTTCTTTGGTATATAAATATAGGGTGGAGTGTGCTCTCCACATACTAAGGCAAAGATTATAGTATTCCAGGGAGTGTGCCATCACATAAAGGCCGCAAGCTCTACATTTTCTTAATTCCAGAGTTTTAATAAAGTCACTTTAGACCAACTAAATTTTATGAATCCACTAATTGAACACTTTGGTCATGTAACACTATAATAGATGTCCTGCAGATAGTTTATTTTAATTCTTCTATGATTTACCCATTTTTTTCTTTATGGTATTGGGTTATGACAGTTTTCATGTAATTGAAAGAAATAACACACAACATGGTTCACATATGTCATGTGATAAGGCACTTCAGCGTATTATACAGATAGCTGAGGGCTTGCATTTGCTTATTCAGAAAGCAGTGACATATTTTCATGCTTGCCTCTTGATCCTTTGCCCAGCGTTCTCGGTGATAAAATCATATTTTCCAGAAACATGTTGAAGTATACAATAATGTCTCTGTATCTATCATACAAATACATTTACTTTTATTCTACACTCCGAGATGAAAGACGTATAATACTGAGTACTGAACACTTTGTGACTTGTGGAAAGAGACGTTTGTAGTAAATAATGTAAGGATTGCTGTATAGGAAAGCACTTGCATGAACACAGATATGAGTCATACATTATACTTTCTTATTGTATTATAGTGTGGAGTATGCTCTCCTAAGAAAGCAAAACATTAAATTATTCCAGCAAGTGTGCAATCCACATAATGACACTGAAGAAGGAAGAAAAAGAGTCTTAACTCATTGACTACAAGATCTCAGTGTTTTAACACCATTTCTTCTATTTGACTGAGATTTTTATCAAACCCTTAGGCTGATTCAAGATTTGACTACTTAGATTTATGGAGTCACCTATAAAACAGGATTGTTTGAGAATTTAAACATTTGAATCGAAGCAGGTCTTACAAAATAGGATGGTTGAGGACAGTCTAGGAGCCAAAAGAGTAAGACAGAACCTGAATTGCAACTTTATAAGGGGACTCGGGTTTTCGGTAAAACAGCTTGGTGTTTGCCAACATGCCTAGCTTGCACCCTGAATACATTCCTCATCAAGTGGTGAGACAATATTTGGGATTTTGGGGCTTCTGGAGAGGGTACTTTCAAATTTATATATATTGAATTGTTAGATTATGACAGGTATTGATAATGCCTCATCTAGTAAGAAAGGGCATGGTTCAAACTTGATAAAAACTCTTCATTAGTAGTATGTTACTTCACCTTGGACTGCAAGTCTGTTACCAAAGAGTTCAATAAAGATTTGATGATGTCAAACATATTGAAGAAGCAAAGATTACAAGTATAAAAATTTCAGAAAACAAGTCTGGATCATTCATTCATAACAGAACTATTACAGAAAGAGATCTTCCATTTATTCTATTCTTATCCTGGAAGTAAGGAAAACAACAGACATTTGTTAAAAGAGATGATTCTGGACTGGAAATAGGGACACAGAAACATAACATTCCGATCACATCTCCATTCCAGCAGAGCCGATCAGCTTTGTAAGTCCGAAGGTAATGCCCATAGCCATCCAGCCACCAATTAAAACTCTGGCACAAGACCTTACTGCAGGACTTTTCCCAAGAACAGCACCAACCCCTCCAAATACAAACAATGCCAAGCTCACTGCCGCCACCACCACTCCCATCCTCACTTTATGGTTAGATATAAATCCAGCAGCAAGAATTGGTATTATGCCACCCAATGAAAATGCAATAGCTGAAGCTACGGCTGCCAGAAATGGATTTGGGAGTCCCTCCTTCTTGTCTTCTTCTTCTTGCTGTTCATGATTCTGTCCTGTTGTTTTGGTCTCTCTCTTAATTTGAGCCAACTCTATATCTAGTTGAGAGTACACAGAAACAAACTCTCCTATGGCCATGCTACAAGCACCGGCAAACAATGCTGCAAAGCCGATTAGGATCATGGCATCAACATCCTTCTTGACAGCTCCAACACCCATCATCAATGATGCAGTTGTAACCAATCCATCAGTGGCTCCTAATGTAGCAGCTCGAAGCCATTGTGCCCTTTGGAAGTAGTCAGAGTCTTCTTCAGGTATTTGGTTTCGGTTCTGGTTATCATTTTCTTTAATGACAGTGAGTTGAACATGGTTTTGAGCAGCCATGAAGAATGTTCTAAGGAATTGTTTAGAAAAAGGATGATTTGTTGTTTAGGACTTCTTGTTTTTGAAGTTCCAATCCTCCCTATGATGGTTATATATAGATCAGGATGACTAATAAATAATCAGCCTGAGTAGAAAGTGGTGCCATAAAATAATAGTAGTGAGGTGAGTACAAGTCAGTTTGCATTTGTTCTCTTTTCTTTTCTGATTGTGTGCTTGCTAAAACTTGCATTTGTTTACTAACAAACTCTAACGTTGCAAAATGAATCTATGATTTCATATTTGCTTTTGATTCACCGTTTTTCAGGTAAAATCTCATTTCCAGTGACAATTCCTAAAAGGTGGCCTGTGAATATGGAATGCTGTATAGGTAAGCACTTGCATGCATGAATCTCTAGAAATACGGAACACATTTTCTTTGGTATATAAAAATCGGGTGGAGTGTGCTCTCCACACTAACGCTGACAAGGCAAAGATTATAGTATTCCAGGGAGTGTGCCATCCATAGAAAGGCCACAAGCTCTTCATTTTTTAATGAAGAGTTTTAAGAAAGTTTCTTACTTTGGACCAAATTTATCCACTAACAGAACACCTACCTCATATAACAGATGTGCTGCAGTCAGTCTATCAAATTCTTTTTTGTGTTTTATCCCTTTTCTCTTAATGGTATTGCTTATTAGATTCTGCACGTTCATGAAAGAAATCACATACTGTCGTTCTTATATGTGATGAAACGGAAGTATAAACTTCAACATAATACAGATAACTTTGCTTGCTGATTGCCTGTTTTATGAAGTCTCTTCCTTTCATTTATTCAGAAAAAAGTAAAATCTGTCAAAAAGAATCCAGAATTCATGTCTCAAATATTCAAAATGCCTTTAAAAACGATCGATGTCACAAATATTAGCTGACTACTACTTTTTGATTTCTGTGTTTACTTCAAATGACCTAATGAGGACACATTGCTGTATAGGAAAGCACTTGATTGAACAGAGATATGGGTGATATTTTTTTGGATTATATAATTTTGGGTGCAGTGTGCTTTGGACACTAGAGGTTAAAGCAAAATATTAGAGTATACCAAGAAGTGTGCCATTCACAGAAAGGCCACAAGCTCTTAATTTTTATATCTTTTCTGATCCACAATGAAATGGAAGTTACTATCTTTAGGCCATAAACTCTAAATCCACTAAGAAATATCATCATCATGATGTTTCTGCACTGTTTCTTTATCAGACAGATACCTGTCCTAAGTCTAACAGGTTTTTAGACCATCTCGAAATTGGATGATTGAGATATGTGGAGGTCTTAGAAATGTGAAAATAGAAAGTTCTAAGTTTCACATGGTTGAAGGTCGAAACTCATTTCATAAAAGAGAAAAGTCTGTAGCATTGTGTTTTTGCTTTAAATTACACATTGTGACAATATAAGTTAGTTTACACTAGCAGTGCAGTTGAACTGATTATAGCAAGTTATTATTCTATAGTCTAATATACCATAATCAGACTTGCTATTAAGAGTTGTTAGATAAAATAATTTTTTTATACAATTTCAATGCACGGAACTTAAATTCCCGTGTTCAATGAACCTCATGATTTAACAGATTTCTCATCATAAATACGATAGAATAACTACTAGCTAGTTACAGTCTAAGTAGGATTATGGGGCATAAGAAGGCAGCATAATTCAAGCCATTGCAATGTGAGGAATCAGGTCGTGCCATCATTGTATGTCTCGAGGGGTTTAGCAAACAAGTCTTGGCCGGATAGTAGCTTATTTCTAGCTTGTCACATAGAATTGATCAAGTAAAAGATTAAGATCCAGTCAAAAGATCTGTCAGGCTCTATTTGGGACTGTTTTGATTTGGACAAAAACATACTTCTTAATGTATGAAAGACTAGTATAGATTTCAAGCGTTTAAATACTTGGTGTATTATCATTTATTTGTCTAAAATTTGATTTATGCGGAAAGCTAACAAGCTTTTATCTTCAATTTTCTGTTGCACATCTTGAAATTGGCCAAGGCTGATTATCCTTATTAATGGTTCATTGGGAATTCAGGCCTGAATAGAGAAGAATGTTTTTACAAGATATGATATAGCCTTACCCCAACATTATTTGGAATTGAGGCATTGTTCTTGTTTATTGATCAGTTGATGATGCCTAGCATATCACAACGAAGTAAAACAGTATTTGTTATAGCAAGTCTTTACAGTAGTAAAATGGATATATATATATATATATATATATAGCCAACACTTGAGTACCATTTTTTAAGCATTTACTCTAGAATCATTACAGAAAAGGAAATTTTATTGGACATGCATGATGCAACAACGACTTCTTTAGAAGATGATTCTGAACTACATAAAGGTCCAGTCACAACTCCATGCCAGTACTAGAGCCAATTAGCTTGGTAAGGCCAAAGGTAATGGCCATAGCCATCCATCCACCAATTAAAACTCTAGCACAAGATTTCACCATAGGACTTCTGCCCAAGAAAGCACCAATTACTCCAAATGCTAACAATACGAAGCTCACTGCAGCCACAATCACAGCCAGCCTCACCTTATGGTTTGCTATAAATGCAGCAGCAAGAATTGGAACAATGGCACCCAATGAAAATGCAATAGCCGAGGCTACAGCTGCCTGAAATGGATTTGGCAGTTGTTCCTTGTTACCTTCTTCATGTTCTTGATTCTGTCCTCCTGTTGCTTTGTCTCTCTTCATTTGAGCTCGCTCTATGTCTAATTGAGAATACACAGAGACAAACTCTCCTATGGCCATGCTACAAGCACCAGCAAATAGACCTGCAAAGCCAATAAGTATCATGGCCTTTACGTCTTTTTGGACAGCTCCAACACCCATCATCAAGGATGCAATTGAGACTAATCCATCATTGGCTCCTAGAACAGCGGCTCTAACCCACTGTGCTCTTTGAGAGTAGTCAAAATCATCCTCGGGGGCTTGCTTCTGGCCATTATGGTCTTTAGGAATGGTAATTTGGACTTGGTTTTGAGCAGCCATTGAGTAAGTTATAAGTACTTGTTAGTTAGAAGAAATTCTTTCTTAAAGATGGGTGTTGTATGAAGACTCGGTAAGCGCTATTTATAGAGAAGGATGATTAAAAAAGTAACTAAACCATTCCATCAGTGGTGCCATTAAATATTGTGTAGTGTGGAGAGCACAGGGCTTAGTGGGATTTATTGCTTTCTTCACTGATTTTGCCTGCTTGCTCAAATCTTGC